>CAJNIZ010008125.1:51395-68874 GCA_905231905.1 Symbiodinium pilosum
TGTATGTATGTATGTATGTATGGATGTATGGATGTATGGATGTATGGATGTATGGATGTATGGATGTATGGATGTATGGATGTATGGATGTATGTATGTATGTATGTATATCAAAACACATATCTAGAGAAACACATTATTTAGGCCCCAATTACATGACACCCTTCCTTATACCCTGAAGTGCCCGGCGTGCGCCGCATTTTGTATTGGCAATTGTCACGGTCAAGGTTCAAGGTCTAGGGTTGGGGAGGGGATTATGCAAGTCTAAGTATTAGAGTAGAGCGTGAGCGGCGCCCGAGTGCCGGTGCAGGAGCCCTGCCCAGCGGCCACTTTCTCCTCTTTGATTCGCACGTATTAAGATGAAATCCAGCACCCAGCGACCTTGGCCCTCTGCGTCCTAGCGCAGGTCCCTGAAGTTTGCTCTGAAAAATGCCCAAAACCCTAAACCCTAAACCGCCAGGCAGGGGGCCTCCCATCCCATGACCTTCCAGCTTCCGGCCTCTCCTAGCTTCTCAGCGCCTCGCTTTCCCTCCTTTTCCGGCTACCTTTCATCATTGCACTTCTAAACCCATATTCAGCACCAGTTTCCATTTCATGTTCATCTTCTTTTCCATGTGGTCCTCAATGGTTGCTTAACAGTATATAATCCCATGCATCCCTAAAAACCCTTTGATGGGACCTAAGGTTTCGATTTGATTTTCCGTTTGCATGTTGATTGAGCCCCCAGAGCATGCAGAGGATTAAATCAGGGTTCCATGAGAAAATCCTATCACATTGGATCTCTGAGATGCCAGAGGCCGCCGCAGTATGATGAACCAGGTTCACTCAAAAAAGGGCTTGCAAAGTCGAGATCCTGCAGCGTTCACAGGCAAAGCACCGGGCTCTTTGGTTCACTCGGCCACAGGCCTCGCACTCTGGCTGCAAAGCCTGCAGAATCTGCTGCTGCTGAAATTTACTTGGGCAGCAATGGGCGCAGGCTTCATGGAGTTATTGTGATGTGGATAGATAGTCAATCATAGGGCTTCATGCTAATGGTGATTTAATTGAGGTTCCTTAGAAGCAGTCGCCCCAAACCTCACCCGCGCTTTCGTGATATGTTTCGTGTCAGCAGGCTCCACGGATTCTTGGAACCTCTGGGATTTCCAGTGCATTTGCTTTGCTTCCAGAAGCCACCGAGCCTAACATAATCATCAAGCATGGAACAATTGCCCTAGGCCCTTAGAATCTTGGATCATACTTCCGAAGCGCCATGGACCACAGCTAGAATTGGACCACGGCTGGCACCCTGAAAGCCTTCCAATCTTGGCTCGAGGCCTAGGGAATCATGAAGGGACTCTACTGGGAACCCCAAATAGGGAACCCCAAGAACCTAGCAGGAATATGATGGAATATAAGGACCCTGGTGGGTATATTCCTATTATATACCTACTATATTCTTGGGGTTCCCGGTTTGGGGTTCCCATTAGAGTCCCTTTAAATCATGGCTGTAGCTGCAGCACCCTAAACCCTAAACCACTTATT
This sequence comes from Symbiodinium pilosum, assembly GCA_905231905.1. Lineage (NCBI taxonomy): Eukaryota > Dinophyceae > Suessiales > Symbiodiniaceae > Symbiodinium > Symbiodinium pilosum. The sequence continues at coordinate 52,917 of CAJNIZ010008125.1, forward strand.
GGGGGACTAGTGATTCGAATCGATCACGCTCCTGTTATCCGGGAGTTTCTCAAATCTGATACATGTACTGGGTAGGCCCCTGGGATATTTAATATTTTCCCTAATTGCTTTAACAAGGGACCCTATATACTAATACTTTTCAAAGGGTTTTAGGGGCCAACCCAGTGTAGCAATCTCAACAACTAGGACAGGATTGGCGCTTGTGACATGTTTATTTCTGGCAAGGATTACCCGGGAAAATGCCCTAAACCCTAAACCTTAAACCCAGACTACGAAGGGAGATAAGGGGCTCTGGGAACCCCTGGTTGGAAAAACACATCTTGCAGGAGGCTGGGGCGCTTCGAGATTTTGCCGGGGTGCCAAGCATGTCTTAACTCGCGTGGTTTTCAGTTTTAGCTGCTGCCTTGCCAAGTGTTTGGGGCCTAGGATGTGTCCTGGGTTCAGGATGCGACAGCGCAGTCAGTTTTGCAGGGTCGCTGGATCCCCCAGCTGGTGTTCAGACTTCATTTTCCCCAGAATCTTTTTGAACAAAGGCGGGAATAATCCTGTTTTTGTTTGCCATCAAGTGTGTGCTTCTCGCAACTCCTAGTGCACATTCATGGGAGTCTTGAAATCACATCAGAGCCAAGCAATCAGTAAAAGCTGCGCCCGCGAGAGTCTGCATGATTTCACTGCTGACATGAGGCTAAACGCTCAACAGTGATTTCAAATTTGGTACCTTAGTTTGGGTAGGTGTAGGGGTATTGGACGGGCTATGAAAGATTTGCACCTGAAGCTACTCCTGAACTGTTGAGGCTGCAAGACTCTAAATGGCTGTTCTTGGCGCCGGAACACCTGAATCCCCAAATCCTAAACCCTTTAGTCCGAAGAAGCCCGTATCCAGCAACTCTATACCTTAAACTGTACCTGCTGTTGCTTAAGGAGGTGTGCATTCCTATCAAATCCTAATAAACTCCCTCCAAAGCAGTCAGAGTATTCACTCCCACACTCTCCTTAAGATCCCCGAACCAGCAAACTAAGGTGGATACAAAAAAGGTGCATGACCTCAAGTACATTATCTCCTGAGAATTATGGTATCTCAGACAATGTTAGGGATCCTTAATGCTTTTTTTGGGGTATGGGACTCCTTATATCTACGAAAAAAAGATCCAATTTTCTTCCTAGGGTAGCGTGGGCCAAGTAAAGTTGGGGTATAGTTACAGTCATCAGCAGGTTAACCTTGGCGATAGCCTCTTTCGGTGTACTTCTAACCATACCTCTTGCAGCTTTTGAGAAATTCCATGTACGGTTCAGCGTTTAGGGGTTATTACTTCCTGGATTCCCCCTAAACCCTAAACCCTAATCCAGGGAAGGAGAGCTTTTGGAATTCTGTTGTGGGGATTGTTTGAGGGGAGCTGGGCCAAGAGCAAAATGTGTCAGGTTTGCATTTTGTTGATAACATGGTCTATCGTCTAAACTCCTTAAAGGGGATTATGTGGGGCTTATATAAGGGAGGAGTACAGGAGTTACAGTATTCAGAGGGATACTACAAGTTCAGACTATAGCTCACATGATCCCACGAATAACCCTAAACCCCGGAACTCGAAACCCGCAAACCCTACATGAAACCCTGCGCCCTCAATCCTCTAGAATGGAAAGGCCTGAAGAATTTCCCGTATCTTGTCCTTGCGGGATGTTGGAGGGTTGCAAAATCCACTTGTAGCCGTTACATAGCCATAGTTCAAAAAAGCTGCCACCCCTTCCGACTCATTTCCAATCATTACACCAACCACTGCAGTATAGACATCGGTTTCAACTTCATTGTTTCATTCCATAGGATTTTCCACCATTCCATCCAAACATCTAAATCCTACGAACCCAAAGGAAGCTGCCCCAAACCTTAAACCCTAAGTCCTAACCCATGGACTCTAAGTTATAAACCCTGAGCCCCTACCCTAAACCCTAAACCCTAAACCCTAAACCCCAAACCCTAAACCCTAAACCGCCCAGGCTCAGCGACCTAGGGCCGGAAGCGGGTTGATCCCTGCCAGCAGAAACAAAAAAATAGTCGCCTTAGGTTCAGGGTTCAGGGGTTAAGTCACAAAAATGTAGGGGTTTAGGGTTTAGGGTTCAGGGTTTAGGGTCTATAGGGTTTTGGGTTTGTAGAGTTTATAGGGCTTATAGGGTGTAGGGTTTGCTTTATACTGGGTTTACGGGAGGTTCATATGTGTTCATAGGGATAGTAGGGGGATTATTTAGCGTGTAGAGATTCACAAAGGTTTAAAGGGGTTTATGGGGCTACAAGGCCCTTGTAGTATTTGACGTCTATCGTAATCCCCATCTTTTTTACACCCTCATCACCTGCCATGAAATATTCTAATTGTGGTATATTGTAATATGTTGGGAACACTTAATGTTAGGGGCGATTGAATATCAGGGGAAGGAGATTACTAAAGCCCAAGAAGGAATATGTACACTTCTGATTTTTCATAGTTTCCTGATAAGGAACCTGGTCAGCATTATCCACCAGAGCTCCCCTTTTGAAATCCTCATATCGCATTCTAAACCCTAAACCCAAGGTTAAAGCGCGAAACCCTAAAGCATTCCATACCACACTAAGATCTGAAGCCTACGAACGTGCCTAGCCTAGTCCCAACATTCTCCTAATATGTGCTGGTATCATATAGGGAATATTTGATATGGGGGATATTCTTTGTGCATCAGGGGGCAGGGATTGCAAGGGCTTATATACAAAAGTACTCACCTGGCATTTCCCCACTTGAATCAACAATTCCCCGAACTAGTCCTAAACATGAGGCGGCACACCGTAAACACTCAAGCCTGGACAATTGCCATATAGTCTCTCTATCTAAGTTTGTTTCCCCCCGCTGCTGATCCGTACATCATGCCTGGTCAGAGTGTGTGCTCAAACTACGCTGGCAGCATGTCCACCGGACATTAGCATTTCTTCATCTAGGACACCCTAAACGAAAGAAGCAAGCACACTTCCCTCAACCCGGAGAAAGGCACGGACCATCCCACCCCCAACATGGAATCCTTTCCCATTAACATTTGGCAAGCACAGGGAAATATTCAATGTTAGGGGCGGAGGGTGGCTAACATGGTAGCTAATATATCCCTCTCCAAGGCACTTGTTTGGGCTTCCGCGTTAGTTGTGGAGAGTAAATACTTCAAGCCCTTACTTATCCCTAGATACCCCATTTCAGTCCCTGTAAAGCGCTTGACTTGCTAGTTGCTAATAAGCAGGAAATGGAAATTCACGATTGTATTGAGGAATATATGAGCCATAATTGCCATAATCTAAACTCCTAGTATCCCCCTTAGTAACCCAGACCCATGATGAATAAACCCCCTCCCCTTAATAAGGATTATAATAGGGATCCTAATATTTAGGCCCCTGAAAGGAGGGGGTTTATTAATCATGGGTCTACATTCGCCTCTATAATCCGTTATTTACCCTCCTTTGAGGAGCTCAGATGATGGCCCTTCTGGGGGCTATAGGGATCCATTCTGTGCCATTTCTTACTAACAACCCGTAAGCTTTTTTTGGCTTCCCAGAAGCTCCCATCCCTAAAGCTGAACCCTGAATCCTAAACCTTAAGCCCTACACTCCTAAACCCTGAATTAGTATCCCTATATATTCCCTATATACCCCCTATAAACTACAATAAAGCCCATAGACTTAAATCCTAAACCCTACATCCTAAACACTAAACCCTAAACCCCCCTAAACCTTAAACCCTAAAGGCCTGAATCCTACATCCTAAACCCTGCATCCCAAATCCCTAAACCCTAAACCCTAAACCCTAATCCTTGCACCCGGTTTGGCTATGGCCTCGCTGCTGGACGCCTTCACCCACTGGCTTGAAGCAGCGGGGCGGAAGGGGTTGGAAGGGGGGCCATCTGAGCAATAATAATGGAGAATCAAATGGAAAAGAAAATGGAAAATGAAATGGAAACCCTAGGTCCCTTTAAAGGGGTATATAGGGATTATAGGGTAGTTTGTAGGGATCAGGGCCACATTATGAGCTATAGTCTAAACTCCTTAAAGGGGGCTATATAGGGGATTATATAGGGACTACAATAGGGGTTATTAAGGGGGATACTAGGAGTTTAGACAATGGCTCATCCGGCAGTTTAGGGTTTTAGGGTTTAGGGTTTGGTATTTAGGGTTTAGGGTTTTAGGGTGTTAGGGTGTTAGGGTTTAGGGTTCAGGGTTATATAGAGGGACATAGGGTTTATATTGGGATAATGGAAAAGAAAATGGAAACTACTATATTACAATAAGGTGCACATTTTGGGGTTATTGGACAGTTTCCTAAAAATGGGGGGACCCCAATATAGACCCCAAGATATTATAATGCTTATTCTAGGGACCCCCAAAAAGGTACCCCTAGTTTTGGGAGAACCTCCTCTAGGGATTGAGTAAGGTTATATGAGCTAGATTCTAAACTCCAACTCCTTCAAGGGGGGTATATAGGGGATTACATAGGGGAGTATTATAGGGCTTATTAAGGGGGATACTAGGAGTTTAGACTACAGCTCATATAGGGATTATACAGAGGTATATAGGGGATGGAAAACGGTAATGGAAGCTGATATTTAGGGTGGGGATTCCGGTTAAAGAGGGGCTATACACAGACTTGGGGACAAGTAGGATTTGTGGTAGGGTTTTGGGCTTAATTGCTTAGGGCTTGGTGTTTCAGGTGTTGGGCTTGGGGGTTTTGGGCTTCAGGTTCATGTTTCTGGGCCCGTAACCCTAGCATGTTGGTTTAGGGTTTTCCTTTCTACCCTTGCGAAGTATACGGGTGGCTAGTCACACTTCGGATTCAGGAGCAGGGAGACCCTGTTATAGAATAGTATAGAATCACATGGAAAAGCAAATGTAGATTGAAATGCAAACTAATGTTTAGGGTTTAGGGGTGCAGGATTCAGGTTCTAGGGTTTATTGTTCAGGGTTTAGGGTTGGGATCTAAGGATTAGGATCTTTGGTTCGGGGTTACGAGCTCAGGGTTTAGCGTTTCTCCTTGGAGCCCCTAAGGGTTCAAGTACGCAAGTATGATTTTCTAGGGACCAAATACTACCATAGTTCGTTGGCTGTCTGCAAACGGTTTGTTTCACAAGGTTTGTCTCATCGAAAAAGTTATGCACCTTCCAATACAGGGTTTGAGAGGTTACAGGGCTGCACCCCCCTGTTCCAGGATCCATTGGAGGAACCTTTTAAGGGTACAACCCTAGAATCCGGAATTGTTGGCTGCTTTCTTGGAATCGAGCTAGGCTGGATGGAGGTTTTTGTAGTGGGCTTTTTGCGATAAGCTTGCAGTTGTGACTTCGAGAGGCGCTATCCAGAGGGGAATGACCAGAATGGAAGTTACAGCCGAGAGAACAGTCAATGTTAACACCCTTAACCCCAAACCTTCACCCAAAAACTGAAACCATTATCACGCATTAAAGACCAGCGCGAACAAGTGGCATAATCTAGAAGCCTAAAAGACTACTTAATGTTTAGGGTGTAGGGTTAGCATTGTGGTCCCAGTCTCCTTGTGTACTTATAGGAAGCTTCAAATGGACCTCGAAACGGAATCAGAAATGTTTCAGACCCCTTCACTCCATAACTCCCATAAACATGACATAAGTCTGACATGATTGGACTTCCAGCTGATTATTATTGTTATTAATTACCTAGGCCCTAACCCCTAACCCCTAAACCTTAGATCCTAAACCCTGTGTGGTTCTCGCCGCTGCCCTAGAGAAGCCGTTGCTTCGTAATACCCTTCGTGCCAGACCCTGAACCCAACCCCAAAGCCCAAACCCATAAAACCTGATCCCAGAACCCAAGCCTAAGTGTCCCATTATACATCTACACACAGAAATTCATATGGGTATATATATATATATAGATATGTACCCCTATATGCCGCACATAGCGCCCTTAAAGGGGTGCTTCAAATAGTGGGTTGCTCGTAAAGTACATAAATTAAGGTACTATAGTATGGATACAGTAAATAATATAGTGTTCTTGTAGTGGTAATTTAACTGCTCCAAACTCTAAACCCTGTGTAATCCCTAAACTTGTTGCATTTAGGGTCTTAACAGCCTTCACAACACAACCCAGTACAGGGCCCTGAACCCGAAACCCTTGAGACCTTCAAAGTAAACCCTCAAGCAGTATACCCTATTATATTATAGTAGGTTATAATAGTTTCGATTTAATTTTCCATTATCCCTAATATGACCCCAGTATACTATACCCTATACCCTATACCCTAAACCCTAAACAGCAGCAGCCAAGGCAAACTCCATCCTCGTTGAGTTGGAAGCCTACGTGAGGCAAACAAGGGCAAGGACGGATCAGTGAACTTTTTTGGGTTTAGGGTTTTGGGTTTAGGGTTTAGGGTTTAGGGTGGTATAATAGAGGGATTATAATGGAGAATCAAAAGGAGAAGAAAATGGAACATGAAATGGAAACTGTGATTATAGGGTAGTGTACAGGGGCCATATTGGGGCTATATAGGGATAATGGAAAAGAAATGGAAACTACTATGCTATATTGGGGCTATATAGGGATAATGGAAAAGAAAATGGAAACTACTATGGTATATTGGGGCTATATAGGGATAATGGAAAAGAAAATGGGAACTACTATAGTATATTGGGGCTATATAGGGATATTGGAAAAGAAAATGGAAACTACTATCGTGTATTGGGGCTATATAGGGATAATGGAAAAGAAAATGGAAACTACTATCGTATATTGGGGCTATATAGGGATAATGGAAAAGAAAATGGAAACTACTATCGTATATTGGGTCTATATAGGGATAATGGAAAAGAAAATGGAAACTACTATAGTATATTGGGGCTATATCGTGTTGAGACTTATTGATTTCAAGTTAGCGGAGGGCTTAGGGTTTGGGTTAGATAGGATGCCATTGGCTAGAAACCATGTTTGAGCACCGTACATGTCCGTACGATGGTAACTTGCTTTAAGTTCCTTAACAGCATCCCAGTCAAGATGGGACCCCAGGGACTCCTGGGATAGAGTGGATGATGGATCGCCCCTTACTAAGGCAGCACTAGGGATATTTGAAGCTTTAAGGGGGGTATTGGCTTCCTTATTTTACCACGAAAAGGACACTGGTCTCATTTCTAGGGGAGCATGAACTAAGTTTAGCGGTCCGTAGATATTCAAGTTGCTTCAGGATTTTGGGTTCAAGGTAATTAGGAGGTTCGACCTGCTACCCAAACGGGCACGAGCCCTAGGGTTCAGCCCCGAATTGGAGGCTTCCGAAAATTAAGGGTCCCTTCTTGAAGATCTCCACGATAGGGGCTGTAATGTACTAGGGACATATAAGCCAAAGTCTAAATGCCTGGTATCCCCCTTAATAACCCCTATAGCAGTCCCCTCTAGAATCCCTTATATAACCCCTTTTAAAGAGTTTAGACTTAGCCCATCAGATTCCTTAGGCCTGAAACCCACAACTCGCATGCCCCCAAAAACACCTTGGCGTAAAAGGACATAGGTTTGGGGTTTGGGGTTTAAGATTAGGGTTTGGGGCTTTGGGTTTAAGATTTAGAGTTTAGGGACCCCAAACAGGGAACCTCAAGAATACAGTAGGAATATTATAGGAAAGTACCCACTAGGGCCCTTCCCTGATGTTCCGTCTCAGTTTTGGGGGTTCCCTGTTTGGGATCTCCACTGAAGTCCTTTAAGTTGTCCTAAGTTGGATGATTCCTGCCTAAACTCTAAACCCTAAACCCTATGACCCTTTGTTCTATGCCACAGCAGGCAGCACGCCGGAGCCTTTGCAGAGCGGGATGAGCTCCTTGGCCATGCAAAACCCTAGCCAGACCCTAAAACCCAAACCCTAAATCGTATTAGGGGGTTCAGGGTTTAGGGTTTAGGGTTAGGGCCTTAAATCCCAAACCTGCTTAAGTCCTAAACCTTCAACCCTACATCCTAAACCTGAAATCCTAAACCTGTTTAAATCCGAAACCCTAACGCCCTGTCCTGTGCTGTCAATTGAGGAGCCTTGCGGCATCCTCGTACTTCGGAAGCTACAATATTTCCAGTGGTAGGGGTTTAGGGTTTAGGGTTTAGGGTTCGAGATGATGCAAGATGGATCAAGGGAGGAAGCCACCCTTGAAGCATCGTTACAAAACAAGAGAGGAAGTAACTCTTGCGTGCTTGGGGTATCTCAGCATTCAGGCTTCTTTAAACCCGAAACTCCTACACCCCTAAACCCCTGAACCCTGAACCCCTAAACCCTTAAACCCATTAGCATGGGATAGCCGATGGCAAAAATGGGGGGGGGGCTCCCATATAGACCACAATACATTCGCGTCCTTCATATATGGGGAGCCCCCAATGTGCGGTTTAGGGTTCAGGGTGTTTGGGCCCGCCAGTTTGGAAACTCCCCTTGCCCAAATTTGTGTTGATTGGTGTACAAAACAAGGGTTAGAGAGAATTTTGTATCAGTCATCATCTTCCAGGGCAAGAAGAGGACTTCAAGGCCTTCTGGCCTGAACGGGGTTAGGGTCTAATTCGGGTTCAAGGTCCAGGGTTTAGGGTTTAGGGTTTAAGGTTCAGGGTTTGGGGTTGAAGGTTCAGGGTTTAAGGTCTAGGGTTGAGGGCCAGAAGTAGGGACGAAGTACTTGGGGGGTCAGGGGATGTAGTAAGTATACTTACATCCCCTGAAACGCAATAATATAGCAACCCCAGCAATCCCCATTCTTAACCCACGTAGTAATTTCCCTGAGCCTCCAAGTAGAGCTTTTGCTAAGGTGTAGGGTTTCAGGTTGAGGGTCCTGCTCACTTTCTGTGCCTTTCAGTTTAGTTCATGCTAAAGTTGATGGTCGCAGCGTTGTCAAGAGAAGCCTAAACCATGAACCCCAAAACACGCAGCCTTCCTCTGCTTGCAGAAAAAGAGTTTCTATGATTTACATAGAGGCACAGTTCGCAATGGGGTCCAACATATGGGCAAGGGCAACACCGAGGTAGTAGTTCCTCTCCAAATCCTGGGACCCCAATATGGACCCCAAAATACCATAGTCCTTATTTCCGGGACCCCAAAAGGGATACCCCTAATTTAGGGAAACCCTAAACCCTATATATCCCTTTATAACCCCTATAAACGCCTTCAAAGGGTGCCCCTAATTTAGGGAAACCCTAAACCTTATACATATATATATATATACACACATATATCCTTTTATAACCCTTATAAACCCCTTTAATGGGTACCCCCCCCCCCAATTTAGGGAAACCACACAGGTTTGATCATGCCTGCTTCGAGATCTACACAGGCCTTTCGTCTCCTCTCATCGCCTAAGTTTACGGTTTAGGGCTTAGGGCTTGGGGCTTACAGGGTTTAGGGCTTAGGTGTAGGGCTGAGGGCTTATAGGTTTACGGTTTAGGGCTTAGGGTTTGCTGTAAGTTACCGTGCAAGCAGTGATGGTTAGGTGTCAAGGACTCTTCAAGTGCATGGGGGCCATCTAACCAATCACCCATCCTGCGCCGTGTGAGGTGGCCAAACCACCCAAACCTACTCCTTTTAGGGTTTAGGATCTAAGCTGAGTTAGGTCCATCTTGGTCAACAGCACAAATACATTTCATTTGGTGTTTTTGTTGTTGCAGGGATCTCAAACCTTCTTGCAGGCCCCCTGAAAAATGGTCAAAAATTTTCACCCTGTGGGAGGCTTTCCGACAGGTCTTGAAGGCAAAACACCATTCTGGGACAGTCTTTGAAGCAAGCTCCAGCGTGGCTGGCCCTGGCTGGACCTTGACAAGGCTGGGAGGCCCTTGGGAGGCGAGGCCTGGAATGCCCTGGGAGAGGTCTTGGGAGGCCTCGCTGGGTGGAGGCCCTGGGAAGACGTGGGTGCGACCGCAACCGCGGTGCTGAGTAGGGCTTATAGGGTTTGGGGTTTAGGGTTTAGGGCTTAGGGTTTAGGGCTTAGAACTTAGAGGGTTTAGGGTTTAGGTTTTAGGGCTTAGGGCTTTTAGGCTTCACGGTTTAGGGTTCAGGGTTAGGGCTCAGGGTATAGGGTTTCCGGAGGGTAGCTTCGCCTTATAAGGTTTCAGGTTTGGGGATTAGGGTTTAGGTATTTTCGCCGCATGAGCTAGAGTCTACACTCCTTAAAGGGGGTTTGTATAGGGGATTGTATAGGGGACGATTGTACTTTCCCATAGAAGGTTCAGGGTTTAGGGTTACACAGCCCGCCTTATGATATAAGCCTTATATACGGCACCCACCTGGTAACTACCCACCTGGAAACTTTCTGAATTAAACCCTGAAGCTTGAACTCTTAACTAAACTGTGTGGGATTCAGACGGGATTCTGTTTCAGGCCGTAGGATTTAGGGTCCAATGCCTTGCCTGCTTGTGAACTGTCATATTTACTATGGTTCCATAAGCTGGAAAACCCTAGGCCCTAAAACCCTAAACCCTAAATCCTAACCCTAAACCCTATCCACGGAAGATCCAAAAGGCCCTTGCTGCTGAGCTGAACCATCAGGCACCAAGCCCAAGCTTAAGGTCCGGACCGCGAGATTAGGTTCCATTTTCTTTTCCATTGCCTGTATGTCTGTAACCCTAGTTTCCATGTCATTTTCCGTTTGGTTCTCCATTGCCATGCGTAATGTCCCTGTTTATCACAGCCCTGGGAGCACCGGAGGCCCTCAAGGATGAGGTGGTTGCAGCACTGGGAGAAATGGCTAGGAGAGGCAGAGGAGCCTTTGCTACCCGCAAGAAACTGCTCACAAGGCCAGGCACACGCACACACACGCAGAAGCTCTTGACGTTTGTGACCCCAGCCGTGCTCTGGGCAGTAGGAGCATGCCACCCGCATGAAGCAATGCTCAAAGGAGCCAGCAGCCTGCAACTGTTGCAACTCAGACAACCACTGGGAGTCCGCAGGAAAACCACGGAGACCAGGTTAGAATGGAACCACAGGTCGCTCAGGTATGCCAGGACAGTGCAAGCAACCAGGCTTGACCTTTGATGGAGCACAGTATAGCAAGCACAGTCATTTTGCGAGCAGTATGGCGATTCCTTGACCATATAGCCCGTCACAAGGATGCAAGTACGCAGCTGTTGAGGATTTGGGGTTTAGGACTTAGGGTTTTGCTGACATGCCGCAGACAAAGGCACCAACCCAATCACCACCAAGGGTTGTCTTTCTTTGGGATGGCTTACTTACTAGTTGTCAGAATGGAATGTAGGAATGTACAATAAGCATGGAAACAGGTATATTATCCCTAAACCCTAGACTCTTCTGGATGTAATTCATGCTGGGCTACCCCAAGGGGTGGTTTGTTTCAGTATCTAAACTCTAAACCCTAAATAGTAGTTTCCATTTTCTTTTCCATTATCCCAATATAACCCCAAAATCATCCCTACTATAAGCCACCCAAAAATCACAGTTTCCATTCCATTTTCTTCCATTTGATTCTCCATTTTTGGGGAACCTCAGCCCTAAACCCTAAAACCCGAACCCGTACCTTTCCCCATATAACCCCATATATATCCCTATGTAACCCTATCATCCCCACAAAACCAAAAAATCAACGAGTAAGCTCAGAGTCATATGAGTATCCCTATTATTAATCCCTATAAAGGGAAGGTGGTTTGTCTACATCACACCTAAAGCCTAAACCCCAAACCCTCTAAACCCCCTGAACCCCTAATCCTCAACCCGAAATAATCTCCTATATACCCCCTAAACCCTAAACCCTCACAAAGAGTTAGCTCAGAGTCCCTGGGGTGGAGAGCGACCCCTCGGAGGTTACGATGCCCTGGTCCGAGCTTTCTTGACCGACTTTCTGGAGGCATGGTTCAGGGTGTAGGCTTTAGGGTTTAAGGTTTTAGGGTTTAGTTTTTAGGATGGTTTAGGGTTCAGGCTTGCACCTGGTAATGTAAACGCCCTGAATCAAGGGTTCCTGGGTTGTACTCCTAAGGCCATACCCCTAGAAGGATTCCTCAATATGGCCCTCATGTAGGCTTGATGTGAGCCAAGGTAGTCCCCTGATGTCCCTTTACAGGACCCCAAAACCTATAGTCCCCCTTAAGTAGATAGAATATGGGGTAAGTATATGGGGATCTGATTATAATCTACCCTAAGCCCTAAACCTAAACCCAAACCCTAAACCCAAAACCCCCTAAACCCTAACCCTAAACTTTAAAATCTATCTACTTAAGGGAAGCTATAGAGGTACCACGCCAGGGATTGTTTTCCAGTACCTAACCCTAAACCCTAAATAATGGTTTCCATTTTTCCAGCATCCCAATATAACACCCTATATAAACCCTATTTATGCCCTAGTTTCATTTCATTTTCCAGTTTCTTTTCCATTTGATTCTCCATTATTGGGTGAGAATAACCCTAAACTCTAGGGGCGCTAAGCCTGCAACCATTGAACGGGCGCCGTGTCCTCCTAAACCCTAAGCCCTGAACCCTAAACCCAAGGGGTTTTCTGAAGGCACTCAAGTGACATGCGGTTGGGGGTGGATAGCACTGCTTTTGGCCAAGTGCCCGGCTGAGTTTCGGCTGAAGGGTTAGGGTTTAGGGTTTAGGGTTCAGGGCATTGAAGACCAGGGTTTGGAGACTTAAACTCGACCGGACGACTTCATATCCTCTGACTGATGCCACAGCAGGAAGTGGATTTCAATAATCATCCTTGTGATCATGTCCCCTGGTACTGCTTCTTATCCGGTAGTTTCCCTAAATAGGGGTAACCCAATGTAGACCCCCAAATACTATAATCCTTATCATAAGGACCACCAAAAAGATACCCCTAGTTTTCGGAAACCCCCACATTCATTGCCGCGAGCCCTCAAGCACCAGTAAGCTCGGTCCTACTGATCTGCAAGATGCTTCGGAGATTTGAAAGGGAGCGATTTACCGCTTGTGGTACTGGCCTGCACTTCCTGGTCTATGCTTTTTAGAAGAGGTTATTGATAAGGTACTGCCTCCACTTTGTACCAGTTGGATAATGTGTATATATAAGCTGTAGTTTAGCCGTGAATATGACGCCTAATATAGACCGTTACAGGGTGGGGGCAGTACCCAAGTTATTGAGTTTGGCATGGATGAGGGTTTAGGGTTTCTGTGCAACTTAGTTCGTGTGGTCGGGGTAGTGAAGCCAACCGGTAGCAAGCTACCCAAAGCGAACCATGACACAGCAGGAGTTTGAGCTTTGCTAGTCAGAAGACGGAATGTGCAATGTGAGGTTCTTTAGAAGGACTATGGCAGTTGCAGTGACACTGATGCAGAGATCGCACATCTTTTGGCTGGCAAGCCCCGTGCCCTAAACCCTAAGCCTTAAGCCCTAGACCCTGAACCCTACACCCCAAACCCCAAAACCTAAGCGGTAGCGTTCATTTAACTTTTCATCTCTTTTGCATTTGATTCTCCATTATGACTGACCCTAGACCTTACACCCTGAACCCTCAACCCTAAACAGTAGTTTCCATTTTCTTTTCCATTATCCCTATATTATGAATACCCCTAATACAACCCCATATACCCCTTTATAACCCTAAAACCCGAATCCTCAAACCCTACACTTGGAGCTCCAAACCTTGATCTCTCGAAGCCCGGAGCCCCCAAAGATATAAGCCACTTATAAACCTGGTTACCTTTAAAGGGGCCCTTATGCAACCCGTATGTAACCACCATCTATCTACATGTATTCCTATAGAACCCCAATAGAAAGCCAGTTTCCATTTCACTTTAGATTTTCTTTTCCATCTGATTCTGAATTGCCGCGGTAGCATCCCTAAACCATAATAGTTAGAGGACCGGCAGTAACAATAGTAGCAATAATATCGGTAATAATAATAGCAGTTATATTTACAGAAAGACCAAGAACCTAAACCGTAAACACTAAATCCTAGACCCTAAATCCTCAACCCTAAGCCCTAAACCCTAAACCCTAAACCCTAAAACCCTAAACCCTAAAACCCTAAACCCTAAACCCTAAACTGTGCATTATCCCAATATAACCCCCAACCTGTGTGGCTGTTCAAGGAGATTCGTCGCGATGCGCACCTGTCCTCGCTGGGTGGCAAAAGCCTCGGCATGAAAGGATTGCGCTATGGGTTTAGGGTTTAGGGTTTAGGGTTTAGGGTTTCGGGTTTTTAGCACTTTTGTTGGGGTTATATAGGGATTAAATAAGATTTGGGTTTGAGTTTTTAGGATTTCGGGATTCTGAGGGCTTATAGGGGTTATGTAGGGATTACATAAGGTTTGGGTTTGAGGGTTTTGGGTTTCTAAGGGTTTTATACGGGTTATATTGGGAGTATATAAGGTTTGCGTTTGAGGGTTTAGGGTTTCAGGTTTAGGGTTCAGGGAATAATGCATAATGGAGAACCAAAAGGAAAAGCAAGGTGAACAAAACATGGAAGCTGGGAGGATTAGGATGGTAGCTGCTCGAAATCGCCTTTTTTTGGGGGGGAGGGGGTATGCCAAGTTCTAGGGGCCATAAAATGGGGATGCCAAAAGGGGTCATAATTTTGGCAACTCACCGTGTATCTGTTGGGCTTTATACCCTTCCAGTAGAAGCCCCAAGCAAGTGCGTGGTATGAACAGTAAGTAGCCAGCACGCAAGTCCTAGGGGTGTTTTTCGTGCAGATGCTTCGTCCTGCCGAATTCTCTCTTGAGATCCAGGAGTGTGCAATTGATACCTGTTCAGAGGCTCCGCTTTTTGAATTACAGATTGCTTAGGGGTTGTTTCCTGTGATGCATTCAGAACAACTTTGAAGATTATCCGCGCCCTGACCCCAATGCCTTGAGGCCACATCCCCACAGTCCCTACAGCAAGCGTTGCAGTTGCTGAGATGGCAGCGTACATGTTATTTTTGAAAGTACGCGGAGTTTGGCATCGATCACCCATCCCCCCCCCCAAAGCAGCATGGATTCTCAAAAGGAGCCTTGTGAAAGGGGCTCCATGTCAGTTTCACAGATTGTAGTGGTTCTGCCATCTCGAGGCATGTGAAAGTTGATAATACTACAACATACTAGTGCTAGTTTGCAGGAAGGTAGTTCCGGTCCCAGGTCAAACGACACCAGAGCGCTTAATTCTGGCGCTTCGCGAGGAGCCGCTACAAATGAAGTGTGGGATACATGGGGGCATAGAAGCGCGTATAGAGATATTTATGGATATTCAAGGATATGGGGATGTATAGGAATATATAGCAAAAGGTAGAGACACATAGGGTTTAGCGTTGTGGGTGATATATAGGGTTTGGGGGTCGGGTTCCTAAACATGGAAGCCCATATAGCACCCTTGAAGGTACCGTAGTTTTCTAGGCCCAGAACTCGCCCTTGAGTTTATGTGATGCTCGGGATTGGCTTCTATCTTGCGAGGAGCCTGTACAGTCGTCTGGGCCTTTCAATTTGGCCGCCTTTCCGCGATCAGGGGGCTGACTGCAGTCTTCCCCCGCAGGTTTGGAACTACTTCTAGGACCCTTTTGGGTTTTCATGTTGGTTGGGGGGAGTCTACGGCTTAAGAGACTTCCGGGTGCTTCAAAGCATGATCCCGCAAGTCTTTCGGGAAACCATGGAACCCCTAGGGCTTAGGGTTTAGGGGTCTGGGGTTTGAGTTTAGTGTTTTTTCTAGGCCAGAACTCGCCCTTGAGTTTATGTNNGTTTGGGTTTAGGGTTTCAGGGTTGTGCAAAACCGAAACCCTAAACCGCGTTCCAAACAGGCAGTTGGTGCTTAGCTGGTCATCACTTCGATCCGTACACGCAACAAACCTTGTCATGCAGTCATGCCTACCTCAGAAAGGTTAAGAGGGTGAAGCATGAGCTTTTCACACATGAAGAGCTGCCCTAAAGAGTTCTCGGAGAAACAAAGCCCTTGAACCCTAAGTCCCAAACCCAAGACCCCTTATACCATCTAAAGCACTATAGAATCCCAATGTCCATTCCATTCTCCATTTTCTTGTTCATCTGATTCT
>CAJNIZ010008125.1:85489-111225 GCA_905231905.1 Symbiodinium pilosum
AGTGGCCATCAGGACTATGTGGCCTGGGTGCCATCTGGCTACAATGGCGCCTTTGGTCTTGATAACAGTGCCGCAGTGCTAGCTGCCAGGAATTCCTTGTACACAAGGACGGATGGAAATCCGTATGTGTGGCCGCGGGATGTTGTCCCCACGAAGCTGTACATTGGCAAAAAGAACACAGACAAGGATGGCAACGCAGACACCACAGACTTCCTGGCGAGAAACGGGTTTGAGTATGGAGCACTCTATGGTTTTGCGGTCAACTGTAACATGGTTACAACCCGGGATGAGTGGCACAAAACCGCGTCTCCTGGCAATACTGTGAGCGGTGCCTTCTACAAGCTGCGCTGGCAGGCTGTCCGAGGGATGGTGCAAGGCTTCGAGCACGATGGAAGCTGGGAATTCCAAGACGCCCCTCAGGGTGCCCCGGCTGGCTGGTGCTTCTGGAATTCCGCTGGCAATGATGCGTCCGGTGCTAAGACAGAGCATGTGTCGCCCGACCCTAGGGGTGGTCACCGCGTCCTGCAGGGTTCCACTGCTGGTTATTTTGGCATATATGAATTCTCGGAGCTCCCATCCCTGCTGCAGTCCAGTGGCAGCACCATGCCCAACTTCATCCCGGCGACCTACACAGTGTACCAGCCTGAGTCCGACGTCGCCGACCTCATCGAGCTGGGCGGCGCCGGGGTTCGCGCGGACGGCAACGACCAGACCAAGATGCGCGACAGCAGCAGGGACAAGTCGACTTTTGAGGACGGGCTTCGGGCAAACCCCGGTTGCAAGCATTGTTTTGGGGATCTATTTTGGGGAGTTATGGGTGCAGAGGGGTTGAGTGCCGGGTGCGAGAAGCTTTGAGTGCTGGAGGATGTGGATGGCATGGAGTGGATTGCCGCGGCCAACGGGGAGGACTACTTTGTAATCCACGAGGATGGTGGCAACTGGTACGGTGAGCGCAAGTTCCTGGCCAAGGTGGGCATTCCCATGAAGTATTACTTTGTGGCGCAGAGTGGCGGCCGCCAGAACTCCCGTGAGCTTGCTGGCGTGAGCTCGGTAGCGGGTGTGCACGGTGGCGCGGGCTCCCATGAGTTCTCGGGTGCCTTTGACCTGTCTGGCTTGCTTCGTAAGGATGCTTCCGGCAACTTTGAGTTGCAAGTTGGGGACGTCAACGGTAAGAAGCGCCAGCTGGAGGCCGCCACGCCCATTAATGAGAAGACCATCGCGGTGAACCTGCAGGCCCACACCAACAGGGCAGGCTTCGCCGACGTCTTCAAATCCGATCGTGTTGCGCAGGTCCTGGCGTACAAGCCCAACGTTCCGGCCTGATCGAGCAGGGACACTTGAGCTGGACTAGCCCAGCTTCGTGTTGTAGTATTAGAGAAAGTCTACATTTAATTCTATGCGGAGATTCCTTGTGTTTACAACCTTGTTTGTGTTTGCAAGTGGGTCTGCGGCCTCCATCTGTTTCCGGAAGCCTTTCGGACAGACACGATGTTTGTCAGTTTTGTTCTTACTCTTGCTGTGGAGCAGCGTTGTGCCACTTCACTTCGTCACTTGCGTCAGCCGAAAGTTTGCTGCGCTGTGCAAATTCTGGTTTACAGTCCTTGAGAATGTCTGTCAGCATAGCATGGATGGACAGCGGCTGCTGCCAAACCACAGCTAGCGCCGCCTACAGGGAATGGGGGAGTGGGTTATGGGGACTGTTTATGGGAAGCTCAGTATAAGGGCAGTATAGGGATAGTAGAGGTTAAAGGGATAGTGGAAAAGAACACGGAAACTGGGATGATACGAGGGTAGCTACAGGCATCCATTCCCCGCAAGAGCTGTAAAGATTTTCGTTGAGGCTCCTGAGCCAGCATCCAAAGTGGAGTTGACTTTCGAGCCTCTTCGTGCCGACCGCTGCATAAGCTATTGCTTTAGGTGAGGCCACCACCCACCACACCAAAGTCCCCCAGAGGTTTTAGGTTTTAGGGTTTAGGCTTCAGTGCAAGGAAGACTATGCCTTTTGGGCAGGGGGTGGTAGCCTGCCCCAACTAGCGGTGCCTGGCTACTGACCGCGCTCTGTACGCGACCATCCCGTTAGAAAGTGCTCCCGCGCTACGCTGCCACAGCAGTAGACGCAGTAGCCATGATGACAATTAACAGATGTCCTGCTCCGGTACCGTTTTTTGACAAACACATACGAGCTTCCCTGTTCCTGGACCGCTTTTTATAATCACATCATGATTTTTGATCCCCTATTGTGGCAAAGAGTATTTGTTTCTCAGGGCCAGGCTTACCGGTCAGCCTGTACTGGCGGGATTCTTAGGGTGACTATTGGTGTACCCTGTGTGGCATGGCGCATGGTACTCCCAGATACGAATCTAGCAAAACCGCCCAATACCTTAACCAGAAACCCGGAACCACATACCAGCACTTTCCCCTCCTCAAGGTGAGATAATTTTTTGTGCGAAGGTCCACAGCTGACATGACCTGTTTGGAACCGTATTTGGAGGGACCGGAGGTCCTGCTGATAAGCATGGGTGGGCTCAATACCGCACTTGCAAGGGGTTCATATAGCCTAGCTTTCAGCCTCAAGTACAACTACCGTCGATGTTCCCCTAGCACCCGGATAGGATTCGGGGAGTGCGTTTTAGGGTAATGGTCCTCTTGCATAGATAAGACACAAGGGATACAAAGGACATTATTCTTTTCTCGGTTGGTGGTGGTGGAGCGATTACATGATTTCTAAGATAATGTTCCGTTTAAGGGCCTAACCTGAGAAAAGGCCAGCTTTCTACCAACTAACGCACAATTCTCACGACTTCGAAAGCATAAAGCTTGCACCGCAGACTCATTACGCACATCTAGGTTCCAGTTTTATTATTCACATCAGGATGTTAATTCTTCGGTACCCCGGTAGTACCCTTGTTCCTTTTTTATTTAGCGGTCTTCTTATTAAAGCCGAACATTAGGAAAAAGGGTACCCGCATCATTCAAGCGCTACTGGGCAACCTTAATCCTTGTCTGGCCACAACAAATGTATCCTTGCATAATGGCTACACAGAAAGGGTGGCCGGCATGCAGCATGACATCCAACCCCTTACAAACATGTCTTTGCATTGTTACATAATGGGGCTCAGGGTTTAGGAGTTTAGGGCGTAGGATTTAGGGTTTAGGGGTTTAGGACTTAGGGTTTAGTGTTTAGGAGTTTTTAGGTTTTAGGGAAAAATTAGCGGGAAGAGATTGTGTGGATCCTTACGAGGTTCTTTCAAGACTGTGGTGGCGACGGTCGAAGAGGGGCACGGATGGCCTGAGAAGATTGATATGCGAGAAGAATACATGGTGATAATACAGTCCCCAATATGGAGGAAGATGATGTCCTTCTTGTGGCTATTGTATGTCAGAGGAAGACCGTAATTTCTGCGTGGTTCAACCACAACAGGCACTACTCACATACAAAACGTTCAACAGCAAAGGCCACCAGTCTTAATTCCTCAGGAGAGCGTATACCAAACCCGAGACCTTCAACCCTGAACTGAATAATTTTGCAGGCTCAACTGGAGCTTGAAGTATGGCGAAAGCAGGATGCCCAGCATTCATATCTCAGCTTTGACGGAGACTTCGCAAGATTTCTGAGATTTTCTGGGAAAGCAGGGTGTCATGAGGATTGGATGGAAATTCGCTAGCGTTTCTGCTTCTCAGGAGGTTGTGTTTAGATTTCATGCCGGTGTTGCCTCAGAAGAGGCTGCAATTGGATTGCTTTTGCAATAGCCCCTTCTTTAGCCCCATTTTGGCTGGGGTACCGAATGTTGGGATTGTCCGAAGTTAGTACGTTTCCTCTGTCAGGTTTCAAACCGTCCGTCTCCTCTCATAAGAAGCACCGCTCTTTTGATTTTATGTAGGTACTTTTCAGAAAGATTTTCATGGCTGGGGGAAGTAGGATGCCTTGTTGAGGGAGGTAAGTACCTTTCTAGTCTTCAGGGTCCTTCAGGTTAACCCCAAACACTAATTCCTATACCACAAAACCTGGACCGAAATCCGGAACTACATCTCCCCTGTATCACTATAGTCTAATCCTACATCGAATCTTGCGGCTTCAATTCCTTGAATTTTACAAGGAAGTGGAGGGAAACTCCGTGGCGAAGGTACAAGACAATTTCTTAAAGGCGGAAAACTCAGGAGTCGCCCCATTTTTTGGACATATTCGGGTTCAGGGTTTAGGGGCTTCTGAAAATAGCGTGCCGCTGGAGATGATGACAGACTTCTAGGGGTCCCTCTGAGGGATGCTACAGGTTACATTTTGAGAAACCTACACGTAGAAATTCCAGGCAGCCGAGGGTTGCGTCGTAACGGCCTACAAGTATGACATGTTGCGGTGAATGAGGAGTTCCCACCCTAACCCTGCTGCTTACTAGTAGGGAATGGAAAAAATTGAACTTACTATGTAGGAGCTATAGCCTAAACTTCTAGTATCCCCCAAAGAACCCCCATAATAGTATCCCATGTAATCCTCTGCATAATCCTTTTTAAAGACTTCAGACTACAGCTCATATATGTGTCGAGTTCAGGGTCTCTGGAATGGAATTGACAGGGAAACTATTATCCTGCAATTCAAATGGGAAAGAAGGGGTTCATGTAGGTAGTTGGAAAGGGTTTAACTACTATTGCGGAAGTCAAATTGAAAAAATGGGGTTACGTAGGGATGTTCGAAAGGGTTTAGGGCCCATGAAAATATTATTCTGGAGAGTCAACTGTAAAAGACAACAGAACGCGACATGGACACTTTGGTTGCATAGAGTGTTTAGGGGGATGTATATAAGGGAGTTCGAAAAAACATGGAAATGAAAGTATTGGGCATTGTCTCGCGACCTCTATAGCTATCATAGTTATATTGTTGAGGGTTATATGGGACTGCTATGACCCTAAATCCAAAACCCTAGGCCCTAATATATCCTATAGACCCAATCCCCACCGAAAGCGGGGTGTGGGACTACTATAGGAATGGAAATTGTGATTGTACTGGGGTGTGAATGGAATCTATTTTTGGGTTTTAAGGTTTAGGGATTTAGGGGTTCAGGGTTTAGGGTGTTAGGGTTTCTGTTCACGCGCCAGTAAGCAACAGGTCCTCTCTCGCCGACGTCTCCAAGTCCGACCACATCGCGCAGGTCCTGTTCAACAAGTTAAAAGTTTTCGCCCCAGGGGTTTTACTGCCTTGGCCTTTATTTAGGGATCTATATATACATGAGTAGAATACGCAGGATAATGGAAAAGAACATGGAAACTATTTTTTTAGGGTTAAGGGTTTCGGGGGGGGGGGTTATACAGTGGGATTATATAAGGGATTGTGCAGGATTTCGGGACACCAGGTACCCTGTGTACCCCCATATGAGCTATAGTCCCTAGTATCCCCCTTAATAAGCCTTTTGTAGGAACCCAGAATACTCGCTTATATCCACCCTTTTTAAGGAGCCTAGATTACAGCTCATACAACCCTGAACCCCAAACCCAAATATCCCTTGGCCTAAGGTTCTGGAGGGCTGCGCACTTGCCCTGGAACCTTTGAGGGTTCCCTAGGGTTTAGGGCTTAGGGGGTTCCCCGCCCAAGTGAAACCCTAAACCCTAAACCCTAAACCCCTAAACCCAAAGCCTTAGAGCCTAAACCCGCAACTGAAGGGATCCGTAAGGGGATGCCATATATGCGAGCCCCATGTTAGGAGATCACATCGGAATTCAGGGAACGTTAGGGAGGCCTTGGGAGATTTAGGTTTAGGGGGTATAGGGTTTAGGGTTAGATTCCCTAAATCAGTCACGCGCAGAGAATGTGTAGCTTATATAGGGTCACTATATAGGGTGTGCATGGGGGCTACAAGGGATATATTGGGCTTGGGGGTTAGCCAGGAGCCAAGTTCCCTGGATTGACCACGATAGATTGGACCAGTGAAGTCACTAGTTTTTCGTGATGTGCTCGTTTGGTTATGTTCTGATGAGACAGACAAACTCGTGATTTTGCCGCGGACTTCCACCAATTAGATTGTGAAGGATTTTTGGATCGAATACTGAACCCGAAGCTCTAATATTTCACCCGAACCCGCAACCCTCATTTTTGCAACTGTTTTTGACTGATGAGATTCGGATAGCTACAGGTACTACAATGCTTTGCTCATCTGCATGCGATCTGTTGGGAGAGGATTCTGTTTGGAGTTGGCGTGAACTTTTTGTGTATATGTATATGTATGTCTTCGTGCTTAAGCCCTATCTCTTCAGCCCCAAACCCTAAATGCCTTTGATTTTTTTATTTGGGCACAGCGGTCTCCTCCCGCAATGGTCCCCCGCCTATTCACCCCATGTTCACGCCAATCCATTATATAACCCTCTTCAGGGAGTTTAGACCCTAAACCCTAAACCCTAAACCTTAAACCCAAAACCCTATATGTCCTTATATGACCCCTTATATACCCCCGTTTAAGGAGCTTAGACTACAGTTCATGTCATTCCCTTCAGGAACTTTAACCCCCCTCCCAAAAACCCCACATGTTGGGTTCCTTGTACTATGACATCTTGAGGCCAAAGACGGCTGGGATCGCGCAACTTGGAAGTGAATGTGAATCCTGGCAATTAAAGGTTTAGGTCTACGTCTTCTTCCATTCCTTGGAGCTTTAGCATGAGGATCCATTTTTTTTTTGGGCTAGGGGAGGGGCCTCAGATTTTGATGAAGTTCGCCTCAACCATAAATCGCTTAGAGTGCCCTTAGCTTGCGCAGCCTGCTTGGCGCCTGCGCTGAGAAGCATATTCTCTAGCTCTGCTACTGGGATGTGGGAGTTTAGGGATGAGAGCCTATGGTTTAGGGATTAGGGTTTAGGGGTTAGGGTTTAGGGATTAGGGTTCAGGGTTTAGGGGTCAGGACACTGTAGCTTTGAGGGCTTATATAGGGGCTATATCTTAGAATAATTGAGAACCAACGTGGAAAAGAACAAATGGGGAATGACATGGAAACAGGGGTTATGTAGAGGCCTATAGGGATCATCCTGAACAATCTAAAGCCTTAACCCCATATCCCATGCCAGGTTCTTTTGTAAGGAAGCTGGCGCTGCAATATTGATATTGGTATTTCTTTAGGCCAATTCAGGCCTTTAAAGGGAGATATAAGGGTTCTATAGGGATTGCGTTGGGATACCCTAGGGTTATTATTGGGTCATATAGGGGTTTTGTAGGGATATATGGGGATATTGTATGGATATTCTTGGGTTTCTAGGGGGTAATCATAGGGTTATTGTAGGGATATCATCGGGGTTCTACAGGGATATATTAGTTAGGGATATTGGAGGGCTATATAGGGATATTATAGGGTTATATAGGGTTCTATAGGTTTATCCAGGGATACTGTAGCGTTAAGGGTTTTGCTGCATCGGTCATAATCCAGTTTAAGGCTCCCTTAGCCCCCTGAGCCTCCCAAGTACGAGTATAGTTGTCTAACGACAGCTATAGGGTTTAGGGTATAGGGTTTAGGATAATGGGTTGTACTTGAGATGCCCATAAAAGGTGGCGTGCCGAAGGTGGCTATAATGCTTATCGGTCATATCCTCCTTGTCTCACCCTTTTTACAGTCCTCCCCTCTCTCTCTGCTCCCATCAGATTTGTACAGCGCTGGATGCTGCGGGCGAGGAAGAAAACAACAGTACCAAACCTTTCGCCCTGAGCTCTGAGCCCTGAGCTCTATTACATAAGTGGAAGCCCTGAACCTGGAATCACCCTAAACCATAAACCAAAGATAATACCAATATAACCCCAATATACCAGAGTAGTTTCCATTTTCTTCTCCATTATCCCAATATAACCACCAATATCGTGGCTTATGTGGGTGCTTCTCAAACTTATGGGTACCGCTGTCCGGTGAGTCCGACAAGGGAGAGATGGGGTACTCCACTTCCGACAAGGATGTATGCATGGCCTTATGTACCTGTATAGTCCCCCTTAAGTAGATAGAGTATGGGGTATATGGGGACCTCATTATAATATACCCAAAGGCATACTCTATCTATATACTTAAGGGGTAGGTTGCCGGCTGCGGGGCTTTGGCGAGCTCTATTATTTGTTTACGTTGGCGGCTACTGGTAGTTTTGGGGTTTAGCAATGTGTGTTCTCGTGGGCCATTGCGCGAGAGAGGCGAGACACCAGCGAAACCCACAGAAGCGGAGTCAATGGTTCACAAACCTTAAGCCCCAACCCCTGAAACCTCCACCGTACATTCTGGACCCTAAGGCCTAGACCCCAAACCCTAAACCTTTAAACCTTAACCCTAAACCCTTAAACCTTAAGCCTAAACCCGAAATGACCTCCATTCACAAGCTGGAATTCTCCTTTAGAACTTGGATCAGGGTGCTCAAGCCTAGTCTTGAGTCTACATCTTGCAGAGAGGGGCTTAGAGTGGATGGCCTTAAGCCCCAAACCCTAAATCCTAAACTCTACCTCCCTAAAACCTTAAACCCTAAGCCCTAAACCCTACATCCTAAACCTTAAGTCCTAAGTCCTAAATCCTAAATCCTCAATCCGAAGCCCTGCAAGGTTGGGCCCTCAGGCGGATCCCTTCCCCTCAATGTTGCCACCACACTTACAAGTAATGATAATGGAAAATAAAATGGAAACTACTATAATGGGTTATATAGGGATTGTATAGGGGGTATATTGGGGTTATATTGGGGAGAATGGAAGATGAGGGTATTCCATTCCGCTTTGCCATACCAACCACCAGCAAGTACGCCCTACAACTTACTGGGGGTGAGTGGGGACTAAGGGAGTGTAATCCCTGTATAACCCATACTCTTATTCCTACCCTAAACCCCTAGATTCAGAAGTTACAAGGCTCCGTGAACCGCCAAGAAGCTACCAAATACAAGCTTCTCAAAAAATCGGAGAACAAAGAGGGTCCCTAGGAACCTTGAGGGTTCAGGGTTAGAAGGAGATGATAAGGGCCTCCTCGGAATACCAGCATGTTTGGCAAACTCCTAAATCCTCAACCTTGAAATCTAATTTGGTGACCCTAAACCCTAAGCCCTAAATCCGCAAAGTGCAACGTTTGGCTTTGCGTTCAAGCATTTCTCAAGTCTGCTGGGCATTCTTACTTTGCCCGCTTTCGCATCCGAGGCAACTATGCAAGTTATACAAGTGCCAATATTCTGGTCCTACATTATTCCTTATGTACAGACCTTAAATAGACCTCAAAATGACTTGGTTTTCCCTGATTGGTACTTTTTAAGCCCTAAACCCCAAACCCTAAATCCCTTAAGCCTTACCCCTAAACCCCAAATCCTTAACATGGGCACCTGTTCTGGTGCGGGGGCCAACGCGCCTTAACCTTTGGCTCATGCCAAACCCGCTGGACGTGCAGGATATTCAGGGTTTAGGGCCTAGGGTTTAGGGTTTGGGGTTCAGGGTTGGATCTCTGGGGCTTTAGGAGAGACCGCAAATGGGGACCCCTGTAAGTTATTGGGGGGGTAACATGGAGACTACCTGGAAGAACCAAAGGGTATGTGAGGAGCATCTAAGGTACAGACCTAAACCTTAAATCCTAAATGGGGCCAAACCCTAAAACCTTATATATCCCTATATAGTCCCCATATATCCCTAATTGGTCCCCCTAAAACAGGGTAGTCGGATTAGAGGTCCCTTCTGTTTGTCCCTCCTACGAGCCCTCGAGTATCTAGGCTTTTCGGGATGATATTTCTGCTACTATAATGGGGTTATACAGGGTTTAGGGTAATAGATGGATCATGGAAAAGGAAATGGAAACTAGTATAATGCTACTATGCAGGGTTATTTGTGTGGTTATTTCTACAAGGGCTCTTCTGTCTTGATGTTTTGTACCATTGCCACTCTCATCAGAGTGTTATTTTTGTTGTTATCATTATTCCATTTTTGTCATGGTTATGTTCTAAGCTGCCGTTTGAGCAGCAAGCTTGTGGGAGCTTTATAAAGCCCTTTTGAAAAGCATTTCAGAGACTTGTTCTTAGGGGTGTTTAGGGTTTAGGGGTTTAGGGTGGGAAAGGGAGGGATTGATCCCTATCAAGGCTTCCATATGTTATGGGGGGTCTCTTTGGTCTCCTTGGTGGTGCCAGCAATACGGGTTGTAGTATTTTGGGTTCTGTATTGGCCCCCCCCCTACTTTTGGAAACTCACATGCAGTCGTCCCTATGTAATTCCCGCAATAGTCCTTATCTTATTGCTTCCTTGTCTACCAAACACCACTAAGACATTCTGCGAGAGGGTTTAGGGTTTAGGGTTGTGTTAGCTCAAATTTGTGCCAATGTGGTACCCTACAGTCCACCGTAAGTAGATAGAATATGGAGTACATGGGAATCTTATTATAATGTACCCAAAGCCATACTCTATCTCCTTGAGGAGACTATATCCTGGTATTTGGTATTTCTAGGAGACCTCAGGAGGATCTTTTTAGGTCCTCAGAGGATTCTTACAAGCCCTTGCATTGCAACCTTTCGAATGCTGGCACCATCTTATCTTCCCTCAGGCCTTGCCCCCCAAACCTTAGGATAGTACCTGGAGAAACCTAGCGATTATGTGAGCTACGGACTAAATTTAGGTTTGGGGCGACCTATAGGGGATATATGGGGGGTATAGGGGGACCTATTTAAGGGATATAGTACAAATCTAGTCCAGGGCTCATATAAGGATGGCATTACGATCATCTAGGGATACATAGGTTGCAATATAATATAGGGACAAAAGGGGTTATGTAACTACTACAGCCCTGCATACCCCCTAGCCCCTAAACCAGTGATGCTTTTGCGAGGGATAGATGAGGTTTGCTTTCTTGGAGAGGGCGGATCGAGTCCTACACCTTGATTGCCCACGGCCTAGAACCCTAATAGTACTAATACAAGTAGTAGTAGCAATTGTAGTAACTGATGTTCTATTAGCTTGGTAGCTAGTGCAAAGAGCCAGGGCAAGGCCCACCACGCCCAGGGCCCACCAAACGCCCGTTCCCGGGGAATTCTTATGTAAAATTTCTTTATGACTAATGTACTAGTTTCCATTTTACTTTCCGTTTTCCCAATATAATCCCAATATAAGCCTATAATGTAGCAGTTTCCATTTTATTTTCCATTATCCCCATATAACCCCAACATAACCTTAATATGGGACACAGACCAGGGCTCCAAAAGGTAGGAGAGCAGGGACCGCGGCATGCCCGACCCAGCTTGTCACCCCTCACGTACGACTCCGGTATGAAGGAGAGTAACATCGGTCACTATAATTATTAGTCTTACTACTATCATTACTACTATTAGGGTTATATAGGGATAATGAAAAAGAAAATGGAAACTACTATTTAGGGTTTTTATGAAGAGACAGCACTGCGGCGCTGGCAGGAGCGATAGGAGGGCTTGGAGGCGTAGGCGAACGTTGAAGTCCGGCTGGTTTGGGGTGAAATCCTCAGAACAAGATGCTTAAAACCAACACCCTAAGCCCTTTTTCTACTACACTCCCCCAAACTAACATGGAAACCCATTTAGCCCCCCTTCTAAAAGGACTGTAGTCTTTTTAGGGCCCTTTTTGGGTTTCCATGTTGGTTCCCGGGAGGGTATGTCGATGCTTCACCCTGAGAGCCAGCCAGGAGCGCGCCGCGCGAACGCTGGCGTCTTCCTCGGCCTCGAGCACGGACCGCTATGTGGGCGAAGGGGAAGGCAGGGAGCTACCTTGGATTAAACAGCGATACATAGGGATGTATAGAGATGTATAGACATGTGTAGGCATACGGTAGCAAGCAAGAGTGTTAGGTATGACTGTTACGGTTTTTTTGGTGCCATTAATACTCTTGCGGGGGGAGGCAACGATCCAAGGTTCACTGTAGGAGCAACGGGTTCCACAGCGTTATCTATGGGTTACCGATTAAAGTGTAGGATCTGAGGCTTCGGGTTGAAGGTTCAGGGTCTAAGGCTTAGGATTTAGGTTATCTGGGGTTCGGGGGATTGATGCCACAGGGAGTTCTGAAGGGATGCAATGGAGTTTCACATGTTGTTCAGGAAGTTTTATTCGTGTGAGAGCAGGGGAGAAGGCAAAGGCTTCTGAGGGCTTATCAGGTATGTGTAAAGAGTGCTTTGCGGTTTTACAAGCAGAAGGTGCGCATTTCCTTTGATTTCGCAGGAGTGTCTACAGGGGCTTGCGAGGTTGTTTTGCCGATTGTACATGGGGACAGCATGCCCGGGTCTTGATCAATCATATGACCAGATTGCATGCTGTAACCTTAGCCCAGATTACCAAGTCTTACTCAACAACCTAAGCCTTGAAATCCTTAAGTCCCAAAGCTTAAGCAAGCTCTTCCCTACGCAGGATTACATGCCTTCTAAGGCTGTTACCGCTTTGTGCATTTCCATGGGGGTTAGGGCATTGAGTCAGAAGTCTACAAGGGCTTTGGTTTGAGAGTTTTGGGATAAGGTTTGGGGCTCTAGGTGTAAATTTCTGGTAATGCGGATGCAACATGAGTGAAAAACAGGACTGAATTCGCTTAGAGGCTGTGTGTTTTTGTAGTTGATTTCTGTACCATGGGGCTTAATTTTCACTAGGCCCATGTTGAGTATCAGGCAGATGCAACATCATTTTGTTTTCTCCTGCAAAAGTATCCAAGATTACCAAAGCTTTCAGAGGGTTGTGGCGTGACTCCTTAGGTTTTGTCCTCTGGGTTTTTGAGGCTTGGCCGAGGAATTTCTGGGGTTTAGGGCTTAGGGGTTTAGGGTTGAGAGGTTTGGGGTTCAGGGTTGAGAGTTTGGGGGTTTAGGGTTTAGGGTTTAGGGTTGAGGCTTGAGAGTTTGGGGTTTGCGGCTTCGGGTTTAGGAAGGAAGTGTGCCCGGAGGTTTAGGAAGACTACGGGTATAATATAGGTGTGTGAGGGTATAATATAGGGCTATATAGGGATCATGGAAAAGAAAATGGAAACCACTATACCCTAGACCCTAAACGCTATAGCGAATTGTACAAGCATGGCGCTTGTCATCTTCATCCCCTCCCCTGCCAATGACTTACCTTTGGGTAGCCGGGAATGAAGGAATGGAAAAGAACATGGAAACTACTACAATGGGTGTAGGGTTTAGAAGAAATGGAAAAGAAAGTGGAAACAACCATAATGGTTTAGGGTTTAGAAGGAGTGGAAAAGAACATGGAAACGACAATAATGGGTTATATTGGGACTGCTATAAGGATCCATTCCTTGAGTCCTAGTTAACCAAAGGTAAGATGAATGCTACCAGCCCACTTGAAATGGGAGCCTCCCAAAATTCAGCGTGCCTACTCGGGGGGGTCCCCAGATGGATGATAGTATTTTTGGATCCTCTACTTATGGAAATTATCGCAGATATATCCAGCCCAAAAACCTAAACCCCTTTAGGAGTAAGGATTCATATCAGGGACTGTGCTTTAGGGTTTAGGTTTCAGGGTTTTGGAGA
Organism: Symbiodinium pilosum; assembly: GCA_905231905.1. Classification (NCBI taxonomy): domain Eukaryota; class Dinophyceae; order Suessiales; family Symbiodiniaceae; genus Symbiodinium; species Symbiodinium pilosum. The sequence continues at coordinate 98,923 of CAJNIZ010008125.1, forward strand.
TGACCCCCCCAATAGAACCCCATCTAGCCTTCTCTTAAAGGATTGTGGAGCTGTGCCCTATAGTCAGGGCCCCCTTTGGGGTTCAATGTTACCTTGCGGGAGTTTAAACGTTGTGTGGCTTTGTCGGCTTTATGGGCTTGTGCTTGCAAATTGGTGTGCAGTAGGTGATGCCTTTATTCGGGTGCTTTCAACTATAGAGCTTTGGCAGCACATTAAACCCACTGTTTTTGTAATTGCGCTTAAAGCTCTTGAGCCTCCTCAGGGTCATGCCAAAGCCGGCAGGCTCAATCCTGAGCCCAATGTCTGTCCCTTGCTTTCGAAGGCTCCCTAGAACCCAAACCCCAGGCCCAAACCTTACGCTTTAAACCCCAGACATAATGACCCAAAGCGCATTCTCTGCTTGATTCTTTACATGCTCTCTAGAAAATCTTCTTATGCCTTTACAGAAAGAAGCCCTCGAAAAGCCTGGGGCCATCAATGGGGGTTTCGCAAGATTAGGGGTGCTTTTCTGGGGGTCCCCATAAAAAACATTATAGTATTTGGGGGTCCCCCTAGTTAAGAGAACTACCACTTGAAGCCCGAGCCAAGTATCCCTGGTAATTGGATCCCCTTAAAGGGATATAAAGGGATATATAGGGGTATATAGGGATGTGTAGGGTTTAGGTTTTAGGAAACTACGAACTGTTGCAGTGGGCACCACCAGTCTGCCAGGCCCCGCCAACGCGGGCAAGGGTGATCCGGAGGGAGAAGAGGATGGTACATGCTAAATGGCAGTTTCCCTAAATGGGGAGCCCCAACAAATTCTTTATGGGAACCTCGAAACATACCCCTAATGTGGGAAACTACCAAAAACAGGTTTGTGTCAATAAAGGGGCTATGTAGTGTATAGGGTTTTCGGATGGAACGGCGGAGAAAGTCAAATGTCAAAGAAATGGAACATGAAATGCAATCCGAGTTTGCATAGCGGTTGGTGGAGGTGTTGTATATACCTTGGCGTTTGTCAAAACTGGTGGATCCTCTTTGATGGGATTTGTATGGGAAAAGGATTTCGGGATTATGGCCTATGGCTGACTGTTCTGTATGTATTCGGGGAGGGCTAGAGATCTGTGGGTCCTGTTGCGGGGCTCGATGTATTTTGGGGTATGTAAGGTGGCAGCATTCGAGAAATACACATGAACTGGCAGGCGCGGCTGTTTCTGATATGAGCCTGGATTCCTTTTATAATTATATTGTAGGGCACCTCAAATAGCATCGGAAAATGTTCAGACCCTTACAGTAGAATTCAGACCAGCGTCCCCTTCTACACTTCCCCGGATTAGCATAGAACCCCATATTGGGTAGAGTTTCAAGGACAGTCGTCTACAAAAGGCCCTTCGCTGCAGCTTCCACATAGGTGTAGGCCCTAAGTCATCACTACGAAGCCTTATAGTCCCCCTTAAGTGGATAGGGTTTAGGGTTTAGGGTCTAGGGTTTAGGGTAGAGTATAATGAGATCCCCATATGCCCCATATTCTATCTACTTAAGGGGGACTATAAATCCTAGCCGAAAGTGGTCCAGGAGCTGGTTCCCGACCAAGAGCTATGGGAGTCCGTTGTAGAGAAGGCATCCGGGCTTAGGGCGCACCAGGCCATCTTCCGAAAGGATACATATGAGCCATAGTCTAAACTCCTTAAAGGGGGATTATATAGGGGATTATATAGGGGACTACTATAGGGGATATTAAGGGTATACTAGGAGTTTAGACTATAGCTCATATAGGAAGTTGAGGGTTTACGGTTTAGGGTTGAGAAGACGGAAACTACTAGTCATTGTGGGTTAGGAGCAAAACACACGAATGGGTTAAAATCACGCATCATTGTCCCAAACCCATAATCCCTATATACCCTGCATAGCAATCATAGTAGCGACATTGCACCCGAGAATGATCCCAAACAGTCCGGTGTTTGAGATCTTTTGAATGCCTGGCCAGTGTTAGGGTTTAGGGTTTTAGGGTTCAGGGGTTTAAGGGTTTAGGGTTTAGGGGCTTAGAGTTTAGGGTTTCAAGCTCAAAGGTTTAGGGGTTTAGGGTTCAGGGTTGAGGACCTCTGCTTAGCAAGGAACGCCGGAATGGAGTCTTATAGCAGTCCCTATCTAACCTAGAATAACTTTCGTAGTAGATTCCAGTTTCGTTCTCATTCCTACATCCCCCTACTAACCAGAGGTAAGTAATGCAACCCCAACATAAATCTCAGGTGCCATTCATTTTCCATTTTCTTTTCGATTTGATCTCCATGACGGGCGCAATAACCCCTGTATGTCTCCCATTACCAACCTCCCCAAACCCTAAAGCCCTAAACCCTACATAATACGTATATACCCCGTATGTAATCCGCGTACGTTCCCTACATAATCCATATATATTCTCTGAACCCTAAACCCGAAACCCTCTCTATATATATATATACATAAGTAAAAAAAAAGGCCCTGGAGTTCAAAAGGCTGGAGTTTCGCATCAAGCAAAACATGGTTGTCATTTGAAGTTTAGGGTTTAGGGCTTCAGGGTTCGGATCGTATAGGGATTATATTGGGGGTACATGGGGATTATAAGGGTTAGGGTTAAGGGCTTTAGGGTTTAGGGTTTAAGAGTTCGAGGTTTAGGGTGTAGTCCTTTCGGGGCTTCACAATTCAGGGTTAGGGGTAAGGTGTTCAGGGTAGGGTTTAGGCTCTTCAGGTTCAGGTGTAGGGCTTCAGGGTGTAGGGTTTCAGGGTCCATTCATTTGTATATGTGAGGGTATTTAGGGATATGTGGGGCTTTACAGGGATGTGTAGATGGAGGTGGGTGTCCAAACCCTAAACCCTAAACCCTGAAGACTAAACCTTAAACCCTATGCCAGTACGAGCCTAAACCCTAAACCCCACCAAAAACCTTATTATGTGGGGGTCTATAGGCTTCCGCGCCTTGGTCCCAACACGCATTCATAATATGGGGTTATGTAGTGTTTAATGGTAGTTTAGGGATGAGGGTTGAGGGTTGAGGGTTTAGAGGGTTTCGAGGGTTATCTCGGGGGTTATATGGGGATTACTGAGGAGTTACATAGGGATTATTACGGGATTATATAGTGGTTTGAAAAGGAACATAAAGGGGGTACATAATAAGGGTTACATAGGAGAAATGCAGGGACTATATAGGGAGTTGTATAGGGAGGTTATATAGGGTCATGAAGGGGTTACTAGGAATCATATAGCTGCTATATAGGGGTAATGTACGGACTACAAAGGGACTATTGGGGTTGAGATTCCAGCATTTTCCTACGCCTTCTCCTCACACACGCACACACACAAATACCGGTAGAGCAGGTGTACATGCGGTGGATACTAAATATTCTACATGACCATCAAGTACCCTAAACATTGGAAATTATGGTATGATAGTGTACTAAGTTCAGGCAGGATGTTCAGTATCAACAGTAGATCCCCTCAGCTATATCTTGGTGGCTGGACAAGTTCGAACATTTCTGACTATACTTGCGACACTCAGTGTGACAATGGCCCCAAAATTTCAGAAGGTTCCGAAGGTAGTCCCCTTGAGTATTGGTAGTAATATGAGGATTCTATGGGGATAATGAAAAATGGAAGCTATTATAATGGGTTATATAGGATGTAGGGTTTAGGGGATGCGGTTTCTGAAGCCTGAGGATCCCTGCGACCGTGAGGCACAAGTCCGTAAATTGCAGGATTATATGGGCTTTAGAAACCCTAAGCAGAGGGTTGGTTATTAGAGGAGGGGATTACATTCACGAAGGGGTTTAGGGTAAGGGTTTAGGGTTTAGGGTTTGGGGTGAAGCATGTCAGGGGCCATAACCTCCCCAGTTTTCAACTTCAAAACTGACTCCTATGCCATACCTAGCTAGGGGTGCATCCCCCACCCTGCAATAGTGGTATAATAGGTATATCAGAAGACCCGAATATAATCACCATTATCCCTTATAGTCACTATCACTGGGTGGGGGGTCCACCTAAGCAAGACCGAAAGCCTCAAGCCTGAACCTGCAACCCTAAACCCTAAACCCCTAAACCTTGAACTCCTTACTAAATCCCAACAGGAACAAGGTTGGAGGGTCCAAGTAAGCCCTGCCACCATAAACTCTTACAGTCCCCCTTAAGTATGGGTATAATATAAAGATTCTATGGGGATAGTGGAAAATGGAAACTGTTTTAACGTGTTATATAGGGTTTAGGGTTTAGGGTTTAGGGCCCCTGAAGTAGATAGAATATGGGGTATATGGGGATCTTATAGCCCACATTCTATCTGCTTAAGGGGGACTATAAGCCGAACACCCAAGTCCTAAACTCCAGAGCCTAAACCTTAAACTAAGCCCTGCACCCTAACCCTAATGTCTAGACCAGAATCCAGCCTGTATCCCTTGGGTACCGCTCCCTACCCAATAACATCTTATAGCAAGGTTAACAGGAAGGCCTATATAGAATTAGAATATATGTATCACCTACCTGTTGCTGAGTCGGGGCAGCACCCAAACCCAGATCTAAACCGTTTAGGGTTTAGGGCTTAGGGTTTAGGGTTATGTTTCCATTTCATTTTCCAGTTCATTTTCATGTTCTTTTTCCATTGGATTTTCCATTATCAGGGGATAATATCCTTAAACCCGAATCCCTAAACCCTTAGTAGTAGCTTCTTGTAGCTTCCATTTTCTTTTCCATTATCCCTATATAAACCTATAAGCCCTATATTATCCCTATAAACCCGAGACACCCCAATCGCCAGGACTGGCAGCTCTTAGGCCATGCGCCGCAGCCTCTGAGGCGCGATCGCAGGCGCAGGGGCAGGATCCAAAAGGTTGAGGTTTGAGGTTTAGGGGATTTAGGGTTTCGGGTTTAGGGTTTAGAGTTGAGGTTTAGGGTTAGAAAAGGATTATTACTTTATATATAGGGGTTATATTGGGATAATGGAAAAGAAAATGGAAACTACTGTTCAGGGCTTAGCGTTTAGGCTTTAGGGCTAAGGGTTTACAGGTGTGTTTCTACAAATTGAAGGCCAGTTTTTGGTGGTATAGGTGGCTTTCCAGCAATTAGGGGCCTCTTTTAGAATCTTCTCTTTTTTCCCGCAAGTCCATCCGAGCATCAGTTTTTCCGGGAGATGCGTGGCCCTCCCATACCAGAAGGCATTTGAGCACAGATTTTGGGTGCACCATACTGCAAATATGCGGGACTCGTACAGAGGGAAAGTGTTGGCTTAAAACATGGGCTTGATGCAGGTTGGGGGTGGCTTGCTGGTTGCTGGCCCCCCCTAAACCCTAGACCCTAAACCCAAAGCCCCTAAAGAATGGAAGGACGGATCCCCGTACCAGCCCGCCCAGTATGTTTGCCGATGATATGGGACTGTCATGAGTTCCCCTACTACCCCCCCAAGCTACCCCCCCAAGCTACCCCACCTACTTCACCTTAATTAGGCCGAGTTATTCCTAAATAACCTCAATCAAGGGGTGAACTTAGAGGGAGGTAGTATAGAGAGGGGTAGTAGGATAACCAAATGAGACTGTCAATTTTCCTTATTCCTTAAGCCCTATACATTTTTGTCGGTTCGATTTACTTCCTTAAATTCTACACCCTAGCTTGTCTAGTCCTGCACTCCCCACTACCAACCAGCAAGGTAATCCTTAACCCGTGCAGCTCCTGTCATCCCTAGACATTGCTACAAACTAGTATCCCTGCAAGTTCTCCCGAACTCTGCCCCCCCAAACCTTAGGCACTCAAACCTTTACGAAGCCCATGACGTTTGGTCTGGGGATCCGTGCAAAATCAAACAATCGTCGAAAATTCAATGTTTCGACTTTTTTGTTCAAAGAGAAGAGCCCTAGATCCCAAATCACACGCCCCAAATAAGCCCTAAACCCCTAACCCTGAGCCCTACATTTTAAACCCTGCCTGAAGCACTAAACCCTACCCCTTGAAGACCCTACTTGAAGGTTCATGGGATGTAGTAATACTCGTAGCTGGGCGAATAGCCCTATGTATTTGGGTTATAACCTACACTAGACCATGTATGATGGGTATAAGTAGGTTTAGAAGCCCGGTTGTAAGTAGCTATGAGGGCCCCTGAACTTTCAAACAATAACCTTAACCCTGAACCCTATATAGGGGATATCCCTAAAGTTTTAGCTGAGGGCTCGACAACTGCCACGCGGAGCCCGTAGCTGCCTGAGCTTCGTGAGCAGCAAAGAACGTCATGGAGCACAGGTAAAGCTGGGCGACTGCCTTCCGACTGAGGTATTACAAGGGTAGCAACGCTAAACCTGGGGTTGTTGCTATGACGTCCCTGGGACTTCTCTGGAGCTTTTTCGTGGCCTCCCGGGCTTCCAAGGGGATGCCCAAGACCTCCCAAGACCTCCCTCCCTGTCCGGCTCCATTCTGGATCAGATAAAAAAATTGGCGTTTCCAGACTAATCCCCACCATTTGCGGCTACTCCCAGAGCACTTTGGACGGAGTGCGATCGTGCCCAAGCAGCCGGTGACTCAGCACAACACCCACGCAAAGAAGGTGAACCCAGTGTTTTGAAGCCAACCCCGAATGCCGCCGTGCCCAGACGGCCGCGGAAGTCCCCCAGCACAACATCCTCACAGAAAGCTGGCGCTTGCCTATCACCATTTTGAGCACGGCAGTCCCACGCAACCTTGGAAGTAGCCCAACACCACGTTTTGACCGCTGACGATCCGCGCGCGGCCTTGGATGTCAACCTATCTGGCAAAAAAGCTCACAGAAACACAGCACAACATCCTCACAGAAAGCCAACAGTGACCCATCACAAGTGAGAGCGCGACTGCACAACGCGGCCTCGAAAGTAACCTTACATTGCGTCGCGATGGCTGACGTTCCTTGCTTTATTTGACCTTGGATGTCAACCTATTCGGCAAAACAACCTCCCAGAAAGCCCAACCTTCAGTCACATTACGTCAGGCCCCTTCCCTGAATGAATTGCAGCCCCCGTCGGTGCTGCCTGGGCCCCCGCCGGGATGCCCACAAGACTTGAGGAACTAAACCCCAAATCGTTTGAACATTGGGTGGTCATGAGGTGGGCTGACTGCTACGCAGCCTATGTCATGACCACACCCTGAACCCTAAACCCATTTCTCTATGTGAGCTATAGTCCACACTCCTTAAAGGGGGTTATATGGGGATTGTTTTGCGGAGTATTATACGGATTATTTGGGGGGGATGCTAGGAGTTTAGACATTGGCTCATATTGGGTAAAAACGACCCTGAAACCCTAAACCCTACACCCTACATTGGGTAATAACTTACCCCAAAGGTTCCTCTCCTCGCTCCTGGCCCGCCACGGCCTTGCGCTGATGCATGCGGCGCCGGAGCTCCGAAGCGACAGGCATGAAAACTATTGCTCAGGGTTTAGCCGGTCAGGGTTTGAGGGTTTAGGGATTAGGGTTTAGGGATTCGGGTGTAGGGATTAGAGTTTAGGGATTTGGGTTTGAAGATCAGGTTTTAAGGTTTTAGGGTTTTTAGGGTTTTGGGGTTCAGGGTTGGGATTACGCAGGGTTTAGGGACTAGGGTTCAGGGTGTTGGGATTAGGTTAGGGGATGAGGTTTTTTGTTGGCTGCTACAAGGCTAGTACCGAGTGTAGGGATATGTAGGGGTTATGTAGGGATTATAAGGGATTTTTTTTTCGGGATTGCATAGGGATTTTTAGGGATCTACGGGTTTTATATATGGGTTTCAGGGCTTCGTGTAAGTGTTCCCTTTACTGGTTGAAGGTTTGGAGTTAAGGGTTCGTGATCACCGAACGTAGTGTTTGGGGCTACTGAGGGGTTTATGGTTGATTTAGGGTTGTAGGGCTTGGTGTTCACAACTCCTCTCACGGGTCACGAAATGATAGCAAGCTTCAAGACGGGCAAGTGGAGTCCAGGCTTTGGGATTATGGTGTTCTCTTTGATTGTTTGAGGGGTGTTGGTAGGGCCCCAAGCGCCACCCGCCACTCAAAGGCCCTAAGCCCTAAGACTCCCGAAGCCTCAAACCCTTGCCAACTTGAATCCTGCATCCAAGTCATACACTGCTAAACCCGAGAGATTCTTAAATCCCCCTAAAGTCCCGAAAGCCTCCCAACTCCCCACACCAAACTTCAGACCCAAAATGAGAATCCTGGACTCTAAGCTTCTAAGCCTCAAACCCTAGAGACATTCCGAACCGGATATGGTAGTTTCCCCAAATAGGAGAGCCCCGAAAATAGACCCCAACATATTATACTCTTTCTTATCAGGTATAGTCCTTATGATAAGAACCCCTCAGCAGCACCTCCAGTTGCAAACCCCAAACCTTAAACCCTAAAGCCTACACAATCCCTTATAGCCCCTGTAAGGGTACCCCCCAATTTTGGGAAACCGTATAAACCCTAAACCCTTCCCCAAACCAGGGCATTGGTCCTCATCGCTCTGCGGAGCCACGGCGGCGCACTGGCCTTCGCCGGCGAAGCCTTGCGGGGCGACCGAGGCAGCTAAGAGTTGCGTTCGTATTTAGGGATTCTACACGGATTTATGAGGATTATATAGGATTCTATAAGGTTTGGGTTTTAGAGTTTAGGGTTTCGGGTTTATCCGGGTTTTACGGTTGGGACTTTGGGGTTTAGGGTTGAGGATTTGAAGCTTTGGTTTAGGGCTTTTGGTCGGGGTGTGGTAGGATCTAGGGTCTGTACGGTTCAGGGGCTTTGATGCAAAGGCGCAACCCTAGACTTTACTTGAAGCCCTCAACCTTAAATCCTAACCCCCAAGACCCTTGAACCCTAGACCTTTGAACATTAAAACCCGAACCCCGAACCCTTAAACTGCATAGTGAATGAGAAATTAGGGTTGCCAAGCCTTGCCCTCCTTCATGCCAGTCAACATCTCGGGTTTAGGGTTCGGGCCCTTGACCCCTAAACCCCAAGCCATGGAAGCTCATGAAAGGGTTCTTGTGCAGGTCCTTGTATAGAAGGGACCATTTTCAAATACATTTCCTGTAAGGGGGTTCCTAACCAGAAAGAACCTAGCTTAGGTCCATTTTTGGGTGCATTTTTAAAACAACGACCATATAAAATTCCTTGAAAAGGACAGTACTCCGGGTTCTTTTCAAGTTCCATGCTAGTTTGGGAAGGGTAACTAGTCTCTCAAGATACATAGAAGCCTGCGTATAGCTGTTTTGAATTCTCCAAGTTCATCAATCATGTAGAGCTTGCGCTTGAGAGGTCCTTAACCCTATAACTTACCCTAAGATTACCTTGAGCCCTAAACCGGGCCTAAACCCAAACGCCCGCAAAACCTTCCACATCACCTGCTAGGGGCTCGGCAAAGCATGGCAGCCTTCTCCTGAAGACATTTCATGCAATTTGTCTAAGCCTTCAGAACCTGTCAAGAGCAATTGGATTTTGGGTTTAGGAAGGGGTGCAGGGTTTGGGGTTTAGAGGGTTTAGGGTTTGGGAGTCGTGCCAGAGACTCACGACGCCGTTGCCGTCAGCTGGGACACAATTGCGCTAATTTTCGGGCTGTGCAGGCTTCAGCAGGCGGCTGCTGTCTGGTAAGCTATCCAGGCTTCAGCAGACGACTGCTGTTGAAAAACTACGCAGGCTTCAGCAGGCGGCTGCTGTTTGAGAAGCTATGCAAGCCTCAGCAGGAGGCTGCTGTCTGGGAAGCTATCCAGGCTTCAGCAGACGGCTGCTGTTGAAAGACTACGCAGGTTTCAGCAGGCGGCTGCTGTCTGAGAAACTATGCGGACTTCAGCAAGCGGCTGCAGTCTGAGAAGCCACCCCGGTCAACTGCAGAGGGGTGGGTAATGTCTCCCGCGGACTGACGAGGGGTGCTTGGCGCCAGGAATACTGGCCGTGCCCTGAGACTTTTGTTTTGAATTCTGGCAAGATCTCAGGCGCCGACGCGTGCAAACAAGATGGTTGCCAGGAATATGGAGAACTTCAAGTTCAGTTCCAAAAGTCATAGACAAAAGTCATAGAAGCTGCTTAGCATCATAGTATTTTGTAGTATATATGAATATCAAAATAATTTGTTTTGGTATGTCGCAGTAGTACATTATAGTAGATTATAGTTTCTTCGAGGAGAGTCTCAGGAGTTTGGATTGCTGAGGCTGCAGGATTTCCATGAGTTTCAGAGTTGACTGCCCTAAGCAGGGTTGCTGTTAAGGAACTTAAGCTAAGTTGCTGTAAGAAGGAAACTCGTCTATTTTCTATATACCCGTGCTATGATAACTTAATTTTACGTCTTTTGGCAGCAACCCAATAAGACCTATATCCTACACCTTGTGCGGCCGGAGAGTGGCTGGCTCACACAATGTTACAGGCCAGACATGCATGGGCCTTCACTGATAGTCTTGATTCCTTGCAGTTGGGTTTTCTCCAGCTACTAACTAACTGCTAGCTGGCTGCTGATTCGGAAATCGCAAGAGGACCTTAAAGCTTAAGCCAATAGAAGTCACAGCGTTGGGACGTCAATGCACTGCGTTAAATACTCGAACCCCGCATATACAGATTCATGCAAGCACGCCCCTATCTGCAAAGCTTCGCATCAAAATTTCCAAATGCTATTAAGCATGAAATCACCTGCTTCAGGCCTTGTAATCCTAAAAGCCCGAGTCCCTAAACAGCCGCTTGCCCCCAACAGAACTCGTGCGCGAAGCGGTGCGGCACAGCGGCCTGGCCTTACAGCCAGGGCCTTACAGACGGCTGATATAGGGGTGAGGGCTTAGGGTTTAGGATAATGGAAGCTACTGGGGCTGTAGGGGGCTTAGGGCATAGGGTTTTGTAGGGATAATGGAAGAGAAAACAGAAGCTATTTTTTAGGGCTTGTATACCACAATAATGGAGAATCAAATGGAAAAGAAAAATGGAACATGAAATGGAAACTGTGCTTATAAAGTAGCAGCAAGGGTTGAAGAGTTCAGGTTTTGGGTATAGGGTTCAGGGAATATAGGGTATAAAACAGGGTATAGGAGGAATGGGAAAGACAATGGACACTATTTTTTCGGGTTTAGGCCTTAAGGGTTTAAGGGTTCAGGATTTAAGGTTTCGGGCTTCAGGGCTAGGGTCCATGAGGTGTAGCTTTCAGCCACTTTCTTTGGTGAGGTTTGGGGTGTAGGGTGCAGGCTTTTACGTTGGTTGTTTGGCAAGTTTCGGGTTTAGAGCTTTAGTATGGGTCTTGGTGATGGGGTGAGGCGTCCTTGGGGGTAACTATAGTAGAGCCTACCTCATCCAGCTTTTTCTTGGTTGTTAAAGGGTTCCACCTAAGGTTTTCTGAGCCACTTGGGTCTGATGTTTCGGGGTTTTTTGGTTTAAGGTTCGGGGCCTGGAGTTTCGCGGTAAGGGTGCCGGATTTGGGGCTTTGGACCTAAGCCCTTAACCTCCAACCCTCAACCACCAAAACTCAAGTCTTGAACGTCAGTTAAGTTTGTGAAAACTTGGACTGTTGGAGGATTTCGTAAATGTGTTTCTTCAGAAAGGCTACAGGCCATGAGAGTCATTGATACGTAGCCCTGTTATCCCCACGAGTAGCCTACCTATGAAGTCGCCCTAAACTTTCAGGTATGTTCGTAAAGTGTCTGTACGAGCCCGGGAAGGCATAAAGCTTTGATCTCTGATGCTCACTAGAGAAGGCAGACATGGATTTTAGGGGTTACTACAATAGGGACCCATCGAGGGCTTAAGGTTTCTCAGAATTAGGGATTCCTTTAATTGTTGGGGTACGCAGTGAGGATAGTAATAGTCTGTATTGGTGCTTGTTCATGGAAATTATCACATGGCTTACAAGAAGGATACTGTAGGGATCCGTTCCTTTATTCACAGCAGGCATCAGGTAATTTATCTGCTTGAGGATTGCATGCGCTCGTAGCTGGTTTTTAGCTTAACATCTGGGCTCTGACGTCTTGTGTCGCAGTCATAGACAGGATGCTCATGTAAGCGTTTGACAAGCGTATGCAAAGCTGTCAATGGGTACAATAACTGCTTTGTGATCTTTACTTGCATTCCCATTGCCGCGTCAAGGTTAGGCATATCCACCCTAAACCCTTCTCCTAATCCCTAACCCTTCTCCTAATCCCAAAACCCTTCACCCCTAATCCCTAAACCCTTCACCCTTAATCCCCAAACCCCTCACCCCTACTCCCTAATCCTTAAACCCTGAATCCCTAATCCCTAAACCTTTAACCCCTAAACCCAAAACCCAAATCGCGGTTTCTATGTCATGCCCAATTGGCTTCTCCATTATTCTAGCCCATACGCCTTTAAACTTTGTCTTGACTTGAGCTATAGTCTGAACTCCTCA
>CAJNIZ010008127.1:0-14910 GCA_905231905.1 Symbiodinium pilosum
AGTCGCCCCTACCCTGTTTTAAATTGGGCAGCCCCTGGAATGCTTAAGACAGGAGGCTTCGGCCGGAAAAAGTGACGTGGCTTGTCGCGGATGTGGGGCTGAAATAAAACCGTAAATTTAGGATGGAAAAAATGAATTGCACGAATATATTGACAACAGACCCTATCGCGACTCAAAATCTGGAGGCTGCAAACCGTTGAGCGGAGGTCTAAATAGCCTGGCATTTCACAGCTGAGAGCGGCATATGCGAGCTCTTTTTCTCTCATTCAGAGTCTTCGGTGTCTGTGTCTGTGCCAGAGTTCTTCTCATCAGCCACGTCCATTCTTGAGCGCCCCAGCCACAAGTGCAGCTTGGGATACTCATGCTCGGGGCGCAGCTCCACTGTCAAAAACACCTTAGGTGTGGGCGACATGTTGGTACACCTAAGCTGCCGCTGCCCTTTTGTGCTGACAGGACCTGAGGTTGCAACAGCCAGGAGAACAGCACCCACGACCGGTACGGACATGGCATTGCCGGAGAGCAAACTGTAGACGCGCCGCTTGGCGCTGCTCCCGAATTTCACCTTGCTCACGTCGAAGCCATGCCTGCAGCGCAGCAACCATTACTACTCAGCTGGATGCCAGGGTTCTGCAGGGATCCCTCTCCTTAGTCGAATAATCTATACTCCTTGTATTATACATACCTCCGAATAATCCCAAGTGTGTAAGGTTTAAGGTTTAGGCACGGTCTAAGCTCCGAGTACAACCCTTAAAACCTTAGGGTTTAGGGATTGGTATTTAGGGTTTAGGGTTTACTGGGTGTTGTAGAGGGGATCTTCTGTCATAATGTCAGAATGCTCCCCCAAACAAACATGGATATCATTCACGTTTCTCTAGAAGGACCCTCTCATCTTGGACCCAAGGCTTGAGAGTTGATGAGGTACTGTTCCAAGTGGCCATGCGTTTTTTTGTTTTGCGTGAATAGTAATTGGAGCCTCAACCCGAGAACCAAATCCTGAACCCTTAAACCCAAAACCCTACCCCGGCACACCCTTCTCCTAGTAGGCTTGTCTATTCGCCCGGGTTCCCTGGACTTGCTCCCCGAAATACCAATTTAGTGTGACTTACCCCTTACCCCTTACCCCAAGCCATAAACTCCAAGCGCCCCGCAAATCCCAAACCGTAGACCCCTCGTACTCCTTTTACATTCTACACATCCCAGGCGCCTAGTTTTCTTGGTCCTGCTTTGCTCCCATCCCCACTGGCGAAAACCTTGCCTCTACTTCTACTTCTACATATGTGGGCAATGTCAGCGGGGCTCAGGATTAGATTAGATGTGAAAGTTGAGACCTTGAGCTCTGGAGGACATTTCAGCATGCCTACATCGGGATTGAAAATCTATGCGCAGAGCTGAGTGTTGCGTCCACCCATCGGACTCCCCAGACGAACGCAAGCCACTGGCCGCTCAGACTACATGTCATTACTTGGAGGGCCATAGGGAGTTAGTACGTAGGTTAATCATGGGGATAATTGGGGTTGTCATCTGGTATTATAACTAAATCAGACCATTAATCTAGGGGTTATGAACTGACTCATTGAGCCCCCAATGACTCTCCAAGTATGTACCACTGGCGACACATACGGAGATCCGAAAACTGCTTCAGCCGTGCCAACAGATCTGAGCTTGGAACGTTGCCAGCAAGTGCACAGGGGTCAGCAGTGCATTCTGGCCATAGCTATAGATTTTGCTGTTGGTGGTCAACCTTGGCGGAAATACATGCATGGCACCTGGTGGTCAACAAGACTGTGATCAAGCTGGCTATAAATAAACATACAGGTCGCGTTGGCACACAGCCGCCGCGCTTCCAGACAGCTCGCTGCGGACTTTTCGCAACGTCACAGGAGATGTGAGGATCACGATGAAACTCGTCCTGGACTGCAGTATGTGGCCATGAGAAACGTTTGACAAGACAGTTCAACGGTAGAGTCGGTAGAGTAGAGTAGAGTAGAGTGGAGTGGAGTAGAGTAGAGTAGAGTAGAGTAAAGTACGCAGCTGGAGTACATCACAGAAAATCTAGAAAAAGGAGATATCACAGTCGCAGGGATGGTAATGGTAATGCACCGGACACACCACAGAGACTTGAGCATGCCTTCAGCTCATGGTATTGAACGTCGATCTGCTCAAGCTCACGTAACGTGAGGCCACGAGTCCACTCAGGGCCATGTTCTCTGATACATCTGGTGCTGTACCTAAGTGTAATTTCTGTGTTTCCCTGGCATTGATGCGCCAATGCAACTTCCCCTGTTAACTTTTGCCATGCTGCTCGCGATAATAATCTTCATCGGAAAGGTACAGCGCTTGCCGGCGGAGATCAAAATATTTCCGCATCTGCATTCGCGACGAGTCCTGGGGCGCATACCTCAGCACAACTGCATCTACTAGACCATACCTTTTTGCATCCGGTTGCCACGCTAGCTACCGACACCCAAGTCTGCAAAGTGTAGCACACATTTTGCTTGCTCTCATCTGCACGTACCCCGTTGTCGCCAAGCAAAGTTCAAATGAGAGTGCACCCGTGGAAAATGCGCAAAATGGTTTTTGCCCTGCCACTAGTGTGTTGCACACAGTGGCTGTCGGCAGAGGCCTTGGCGCACCCCACCTGTGCATGCACAATCAAAGGCTCGCAGCGACCCAACTTTTTTCATGTCGGGTTTGTAGGAAAAGTACATGGGCACACGACCATACAGCGAAGCATGAAACAATTTTTGCACTACACATTTTCCGGAAAATGAACCCGTAGAGGCCCATATGTCTGTGGCTTCTAGTAAGCCGCGCATGACTATGACTTGAGTCATCGGCTGGGACAGGTCTGACATCGTCTTTCAAAATCTACGGACTAGAACTTTGCGAAGCCCAACTCCCCCTGGACCTTATAACTTATAACTTATAACTCTCGGTACACCGTGTAACCGTATAACCGTATACCCGTATAAGTTATAAGTTATAAGTTACAAGTACTGAAAGTTTAAGTAAAGTTACATACAGTATAAGTTAGTATAATATAAGTATAAGTTATATAAGTATAAGTACAAGTCCTACTTAACCGTATACAGTAGTTTTACTGGGGGCGAGGCACCGACAGTGTAGCTCGTTTGGGGTTGATCCATGCGTGATGTAACCATACCGTACCCATAATTTAATCCTAGACCCTAAACCGCAAACCCTACGCATGCAACGAATGAAATCTGAGTGCCTTGCAACACGTCGCATGTCCCTCCACCCATGCACACTGACGCATGCAAGACCAGCCCAGCAATTTCAGAGGTTGCAATGTTACTGAGCATAGCCGCGACTGCCGTCCACGCAACATTCATAGATACAGCAAAGAAAGATTTCAGTAGTTGCTTGATCTCAGCATGGGCTGCCCTATAGAATTTCCCGAAACATAAACAGGGCCTAAAACTTCGTTATGTGGGCTGCCAAACAAGTGTAGGAAACCAACACCAACAATCGTCAACGAGCAGCGCTACTCATTTCAGACTCAGCGACACGGCGCAGCAGCACCGCACAAAGTCGGAGTCTCAAATTCCAGCCCTGCGGTCTCACTGCTAGGCATATGAGATGCATCATGAATGCTCCGGGTACTATCCAAAATTACTCGTAGCATTAATTAATGCAATATCTCGCGGCCTGTGACTGCAGGACCCGCTAGCGCAATCAATCACCTTTCCCGTAGAGAGAGGATGAATTGCGCCAGCCAAGAAACGTAAAATCAGAATACATCGTGAACCCTGGCTGAGACTCCACAACTCGCGCATGCAGCTGCTCACCTCGTGCCCATTCGGCACTCTAGTTCTCCGGAGCCTTGCCCGTCTGCCGCACTCGCTTCACGGCGGCAGGGGCTACCTTGGGAGCAGCCTGCTTGGCATCCTGGCCACAAGTACGCAGAGCACAAGTGACATAGACTTAGGGCCCACTTATAGGACTTATAGGCCTTATATATAGGGGTACAGTTGAACGTAAATCACACAGTTCAGCTGAGATAGTTGCCACATAAAGTACATGATGCGTCAGCTCTTGGGCAAAACTACTTGACTTGCTAGTCAACTATGACTATGCCCCCCTCTCGCCTGACCGTCTACCATGGCCAAATCTTCGACAAACAACTCACTAGCATGAATCACCCAAGTGGTCTTCGGAACAAACATCACAGGAAATACTACGGTCGTTGGACTTTGTTACTGCAACTGACCCCTCTGTACTAGAGTGACTTAATAGATTGGCTAGGCTAAATCCCTGCCTGGCAACAGGCAATAGCAAATGAAGCTGGGCACTCGTACTACAGTACTACGGGGTGGCTGTTCAAGAATTCGGCACATCAAAATTAGCGTCCTTGGCGATCTTGTCCAAAGCGGCGACAATCTTCGGCGATAAATCCTTCTTCAGCAAGCACAGGGTCTTGTTCGTGAAGGTGTGGAAGCCTGTCAGCTGCTTCGCCACTCCGGCCAGGTCGCGACGGCTGCGCAAGAGAAGATCTGCTGCCATCAGTTCATAGACGCTCAGCAACATATCCTTTGCACCCGGCGGCTTCTGCAGGGTCTCCTCCATGGTTTCAAAATCCTGCCCGAGGAAAGGTTGCAAGTCGGACTTCCACGAGAGAAGGCTGGTAGCGGAATCCTCCAAGTCCCGCAGAGACTGGGCGCCTGCCAGAGAGGGACAAACAAACAAGACAAGCATAACACTTGGCTGCTCATCATCTAACATCTTACTTCATCTAACTAACTTACTCATCCAACCGTGGACTCCAACCCAAACATTCCACTTAATTTTACTCCCCAAAGCTTGAAACTCTAAAATCTCCCATGCTCGCACTCAGAACCCTAAGGACTACATCCAAGACACCCTCAATCCCAGACCCTACACCCAGGACTCAAGTCATTCCTACATACGCAAGTCGCGAAAACTTTGGGTGGACGGATTGCACAGAAGTACAGTACACTCCGGACTTGAAGACAGTAAACAGAAATTGAAGGGGATTTGGAAAGGAGGTCTACATCCGGACTAATCGTCTCCCCCTAAAAATTTACCCTCTCCTAGTATTAGATACGGGTTGGCCAGAATTCCCAAACAGTCCCTAATACAGCTTATGAGTTTATAAATTTGTAAGGTATAATTTAAGTTATAATAAGTTAGAAGCTTTATATTTATAACTTATATTTATATTAAGCTATATTCGACAGTCTATAAATTATAGTCTGTCTATAAAGTGTATACTGTATACTGTATAATTTATAGTCTACATTTTTAATTCTTTCCAGATTTCCATTCCACGCGTAATGTTCGGGTCGTACGATGGATACACACCCTAATCCCTAATAATAACAATAACAATAACTAATAACTCAATAACTGTCAATAACTAATAACTAATAAAAGAATATTGAATACTGTTCGATTTATCTTTGGGGGGGAACCCTTTACGCGTAAGCATTTTAGCTTAGGGCCAGGGATTACTCAGAAAGCATGTCCGTGCGCCGTGCACTAGGTATGGCATGGTTGCACAAGCAGACAAGTGAAACACATTCGTGCTCGCTCTGCTCTGCCTGGCACGCAAGTCTTGACGTCATTCGTCTCGTCATCGTTGTTCTTCTCAAGAGTCGCTTGGCTGGCAGACGACACAGTCTCAGGCGCACGCTCTGGGCCAAACACTTCCACGGCACTTTTCAGATCTCCTCATACACAGGGGCCAAAGTCTTCTTCGCGGCGGCCATGCCGGCAGTGAACTCCTTTACTTTCTCCCCAAGCTTCAGCACTATCGCCGAACGTGCCTCGTCCAACCCAGGCACGCTTGTCGAAATACCATTCTGCTTGGTGAAAGAAGTGGCAAGGTTCACCACGGCAAGGGATGCATCTCGCAGCTGCTGTCGTGAATCCAATGCTCCCGCAAAGATTCCCTTCTGCTGCTTGTGATCCTCCAGAAGCTGCAAAGTCCGAAGCCACGCTTCTACGTTTCCTCCTAGCTTGCTTCTACTAGAGGCGTCCACAGCCAGGAGCTCCTCCTGCCTGCCCCCATGAACCAATGACAACATCCAATCACCCAGATTCTCTTGCTCGCTGCTCAAGCGCACATCCGCATAGTTCAAAAGCTCCAAGAGTCCAGATGGAGTTTCGACACCTGGGCCACGTGGGAGGAAATTACGCAATGATAGCACAACCGGCTCACGCTAGCTATCACGTACCGCCTACCGCAGCCTCTGCAAAATGCTCTCAGGGTCGGACGGTCTTTCAAGGCCTCTCGAAGGATTGCCTGGCCCTTGCATTGATTCAGCTTGTTCAGGGCCGTCGCCAGTGCCACAAAAGTCTGAACCGTGCTGTCGGCATTGTAGTGTGCGAGTGCCACATTCATCTTTGCAACAAGATGGATGAGCTCAGTCAGCGTGGACAGCTCAGTGCCACTCAAGTCCATCCAAGCAGGGACCTCACTGGCAGCAACGGTGGACCATAATTGGACCATAATGACCTATAACTATAAGAATATGACCCTCATTGCAAGTGGGAAGTTCGTACCAATACGAGAGAAACACGGCCAGCGTTGCCATCTGGGGATTAGGGTTTAGGTCTAGGCTCTAGGGGCCCTATAAGTTAAGCCTGCCTATAGGCCGTTACATAATATAGCCTATAGCCTTATGGACTGACTATACTGGACCGATAAGAACGAATAATTTAGCTACTCCAAAGCTACACACCCGGAAACCTACACCCTCCGGCCAAAAGGATGCTGCGCGATCTCTACTCCATCGGATTGCATGCCACCGAACACAGACACGCATGCTGTTGAGGAAACTAGTTTCTCCACACGCAAGCCCGGGAAGATGCCTGGCCTCACACGCCCGGGCAAGGAGGAGGACCATGTTCAGCGGGTTGCGCGTGAGCTCAGGCGAAAGAGCCAACAACTCCAGAATCTTCACGGCCTCATGGTCGCATCAAGCTAATGAACTTCACACCGTCCACCGTGTACTTGTGCACGGTCTCCTTCACTTTCTGGAACAGCTCCCGCAAGGATACTGCGCGGGCGTCCGCCACAAGTTCACCGCCGCAAGCCTGGACACCCCGCTGAGCAGCGTTCAGCGCCATGAACTTGCCATCGTGCTGCGCGAGGAGCTCCAGATACTCCTTGGCAGTCTGGATTTTGGCCATGTCGGGGAAGTCCGCCAGCACTTCCTCACATTGCTTGTACAAGGTTTCGGGAACGATGGCCCGCCCAGCGGCTGCCTCCATGCCCGACCAGAGCTTCCTGGGGCAACATGTTTGCAACCACGCGACCTAGCAACACCTAAGCTAATCTGACAAGACCTGCGACGCAACATGGCTACACCAGCAACACAAACCAACATGCGCCCGAGTTGCTTGGGTATCCCAACTTTCAGCTGGCTCAGCAACTTCTCAGACAGCCTTCCCTTGAGGGACACTGCCGCCTTCGCAATGGAGTTCTGAAGGGCCGATGAGTCCTGCAAATCTACTCATCGACCGTACTGAAGAAATTTGCAGTTGCTGCGTGTAGCATACTCTTCCGAAAGGGTCATCACTTTTGTCGCGCTCGCCCAGCACACGGTCTTTGTCGCGCAAGAGCGTAAAGCTAAACTCACCCAGAACCCCTAAACCAAACATGGAACCTGACAATACGTTTTCCAATGGTATTGATTTAAATGAGGGGGCACATTCCTTCGATGCTTCAGGGACTGGGCGATCCTAATCCAATCGGTCGACACGAAGGTAGGTGCGCCTGCGCAGCTCCGTTACAGACACATGTCCTCCAGTGCGGGTGTATGCGGTAATGTACACCTCCCTGGCCAACATGAATTTCCCCCAGTCGCTGATGCTGCTATCCGACTCGGAAGTTGAGCTTGTCGAGGAATCCTCGTCAAACCGTGCTTGGTCGGACGCTCCTGGGTATTCGTCTGCAACATTCGAAACGAGACATAAGCTTCTGGCAGCAACTTCCTCTTTGTCACCATCCTCAGTGAGGTTAAGCGAGCTTCCCACATCCATCTCGGAATCACCGGAGGCGCAGGGACTGGAAATGTCAATGATATGTCCTGGGCCATGCTCATATGCTCGATTGCTCGGCCACAAGCGAGAGAAACGCCTGCCTCTGATGTCCTTCTCGGAAGCATCTTGCAAGGGAACAGGGGAACTGCTGACATCGTGGTCATCACTACCACTGTCACTATCACTGACATTGATAACGACATTGTTCATCCTGTCGCTTGGCAGGTTCTTTTTGATGCCCGGGAATCTCAAATCATGGCCAAGCAATCTGCATCCTGCTAGGTCATTGCCAGCAGAAGCAGAAGCACACGAAGTAAATCCACATGACGAATCCAACAACGTTCGGCTGTCATCGCACACAGCATCAACATCTGGTGACCTAGTGCTTGATGGAGATTCGCTGCGGGACCCAGGAGGAGAGTCAGGACTGCCAGGCATTGGCACGAATCCAGCTAGGCGACTGCGCGAGTATCCTATATGAATTGCAATATATGAATATGACTATGCACCTGGGCTCCCTTCTGCTTGAAAAAGGCAGGGCACATGCATGCGTTTCTCGTTTGCGACGCAGCACAGAAGCATACTTGTCATGTCACAGCTGTCCCCGGCGCGCAGCACTGGCTCCACAAAAAGACTGTACTTGACTATTGTACACTATACTGTACTGGATGGGCTATGGACCCTGTGAGTTCTAGGCCCCTATCTAGAAACACCAGGTGATCAAATAATTTTGCTGGAGTATCTGACCATTCGAGTAATCACCTGTAGCCTGTAGCAGACTAGGCTTGCAATGCCAAAGACAGTACAAGTACCAGTCCTCCTCATACGGAACCAACATGACCCGCACCACTTCCACTTCAAGCTGGGCAATTGGCACGAACGCGGGAATCTCATCGAGTGAGATGCCTGCGGGAAGGTTGGGTTCCCATTGCTGTGCTGAGGCGAGGTTCACAAGGTCAACCGCGGGCACGGAAATCCTCAGCACGTGTTGCTGCTACTGCTACTTCTACTGCACATGTACTCTTTGCAAGCGCCCTGTCATCCCTGGCCTATAATACTATAAGACTATACAAAGTCCCGCTATACCCTCTAGCCTGTAGCCCTTGCATAGTTCATCTACTTGTAGCATTGGCTCTTGCTCATCGCGAGACGCATCTTCGTCTCGTCTTTGAGGCGGAGGACTCGAGTCCAAAAGAAATCAAGCATTTGCATCTGGAGCGATGACGCAGCTATGACGCCATTTCCTCTTGGCTGCTTCTGCAGCACGTCCAGGTACAGGCGTAGGCGAAAATGGTCCTGCCGAAGGGTATGGGCGCAGGCTTACTTAGAGCTCTTCAGTAGTAGTTCCTCCGTGTATACTTTATTGCTCCAGAGCCCTTGCAACTGATACCGTGACGTCTAATCATCTAACGGTCTAACCTTCATTGTTGACGATGGTGAGGGGCTAGAGGAATAGCCTATAGGCCTATAGGCTGGGGCCATGGGTAGGCTAGGCTACAATTGTACATTAATCTTCCTGCAACGGGGTCCCTTCAGTAAACTTCTTTCACTAGGAACAGCAAACAAGTAGCAAAGCCTACTACCACCATGCTGCAAGGTTCAACACCATCTATCAGGATCCTGGTGGTGAAAGTCTATACACAGTATGTAAATATACATAAAGCAGATCCACACCGGGCCCTTCGGGCGAGGGTTACTGCGCACTCACACCCCTCAAGCCCCAAACAAACCTGAGCCTCAAACCCCAAAACCCGCCCCAGAACCTTATAGATTTATAAATTATAAATGAACTATAATGTACAAACTTATAGTCTTATAGACTTATAGACCTATAGACTTATAGACCTCGAAATCCTAAAGCCCTAAACCCCAAACCACATACACACCTCTATTTCGGAGTTTTACACTGAAACAAAACGGTATACGGTCATGCAGTTACAGTTTTATAAGTTGAGTTATGCGGGGTTGTACGGACGGTGTAGGGTATACGGGGGCTTGCGCACGTACTGAGCAATGCAAGTAAAACTGTAAGATCAATATTTTAAATTATGACTCTTAGACTGCTTGTCACCACCCAATATTCTAGGAAACTGGTGCCCTCAGACTGCGGTTGCTCGTCCTGCTCAGTGGACGAGCGCTGCAATGACAACATGTTCATGTAGGCGTAGCCCACGTCCGGGTCCTGATTCAGGAGACGCGCCGCAAAGCACGAAAACAACACACTGCTACTGCGCACGCAGCTGTCCTGCTCGATCGCTTTCAGTAACTCTTTGGCTAGGAATGTGAAAATCATAGCCAATGTACTCGGGGAAAGGGAATGCAAGGTCACGATGTCCGCTGCTGATGGTTTTTTCAGAATCCACTCGTGGCCCGTGCGAATCTGACTGAACAAGTCGAACCTTTGCTTCACGGTCTCCACAAAGGCCAGCATGGCATCCATCGTGTCCTTGGCAGCTGGGTTGGATGATGACAGCAGTCTCTCTGCCATACCTTCGATTTGCTTGGTCATCGCGTCGACCGCCTTCTGCTTCGTCTTGGGGTCCCAGAGGGTCGCATCACTGAACTGCCCTTTCTTCGCGGTCAAGAGACCCTTAGCCTTGTCCAGCAGACCATCCTTAGCCGAAGAGACCGGCTTGTCTCCACCACTTGTGCCCTTGCCTCGACCGCGACCCTTCTTGCCCTGGGGAGTTTTGGGTTCCGGCTCTTCCTGCGCCTGAACCGGGGATTCAGGCTCTGGCAAATCACCGCCTTCGCTAGCCAAGGCCTCAGACTGCTCCATATCGCCAACATCCGACATGGCGTCACGCAAACCTGCCAGCCGAAGCCTCTTTGTATCCTGCTCCTGCACTGAGCCGCCAGACGGCACGCTTCTTGCAGCCTTGGCCTTCATAGCGAAGCTCCGAAAACCCATGGCCTCATCCTCGGACTCTTCATCAGACGACACAGCAGGCGACGCTGCGCTCTGTGAGGCCTTCTTTCGTTGCGCTTGCACCCGCTGTACCCGGGCCTTCACATCCTGCACCCCTTGCCCACGCAGGGCGGTTCCCAAAGCAGCGATATCTTGCCCGGCTGCACGTGCAGCGCTGGACGCCGAACTGGCCTTGTCGTGGCGAGTCGCCTTTCGGGGAGGTGGTGGGCTCATGCAGCGCAGGACATGCAGTTAAGGATCTCAAGATATGGAATCAAAAAGTGGGTTTAGGGTTGTGGCTTGTAATGTCCAAGCTTCCCGGTTTAACGGTTTAAGTGAGATATGATTCGATGAGACATGAGATGAGGAGCTCAATACGCTATATATTATATATAGGTTGATAGGGTACGATCCGTGGTCACAAATCACTTTCCACGCACGGCCTTCTGCTTCCCGCTCGCTTGGCGGTTGCCGATCCTCACGCGACGCTTCTCGTCCATGATGGCGACTGCAGGCGTACCTTCATCCTCGATGATCTGCATACCCAACTCCTGCACTGCCCGAAACATCTTCAGGTGGTCCGGTAGTCCAACCACGACTATATTACAAATTATAAATTATTAACTGATCCCTATACACCCAAATGAAATTCAAATACAGTCCGGAAGCTCAACCTTCAGCAGGAGAAACCGGAGAAGCACACCGCGCCGAGTAAATCCTCAAGCCAGAAACCTGCCATAAAGAACAGAACCCGTGCCCCGAAACCTCAAGTCTACACCCGTATACCGTATACCTGATACCTCTGAACTCATTCCATTCATTCCGCTTGATCTGAACTCTGAACCCTTCCACTTTGACTAAACTTTAACTTAAACCACTTAAATCATGCAATCAACTAACCCGAAACCCTGAAGCCCGAGACAAGACCCACCAGCAAGGCCTCCCAAGACCCCTCAAAACCTCCCAAGACCCCCCAGACGCCATCATAAGCCCGCAGCTCGAAGTCTCTATGGTACTTGGAACCCCCCAAGACCCACCAGCAAGGCCTCCCAAGACCCCTCAAGACCTCACCCCCCAGATACCATCACAAGTACCACAGGTCGAAGTCTCTAAAGTACTTGGCGCCAAAATTTTGCGGGTCTCCAAAGAACTCCCAAGACCCACCAGCAAGCCCGCCCAAGACCCCTCAACCCCCAGATACCATCACAAGTATCAGTATCATAGAGAGCACCCCATTTTACCCGCAAGGACCCCCCAAAGAACTCCCAAGACCCACCAGCAAGGCCTCCCAAGACCCCTGAAGACCTCCCAAGACGCCCCAGATATCATCACAAGTACCATAGCGACCCACAGCTCGACGTCTCTATGATACTTGACCCCATTTCGCCCGCAAGGACCTTTTCAAGGAATTTCCGAAGGCGAGTCCCAGAGCTGATATTTAGCTCGCTGTATTCCAAATTCAGGCTGTGGGCAGGCAGCCGTAACTAGACCATAAGGATAGTGCGAGATATGAGTCATGAGATATGATCTAATTTAATCAGTTTGGGCCCATTATATTATATGAATGATGGAAAAGGTTAATCGCCCATGATACATCGTAGAGGCCGGCGGTAAGCTCTGTGGGGTCCCCCAGTCTAGTGCAATTACCCTTTGTTGTTGGAGATTCTAATAATTCTAAGCCTGTCAAGAAATCAAGCTGTCCTCCTCCACGAAGCGTAGCTTCTGTTTCTCCGTCCGAAACTCTCCCAAGTCGAATCCTTGCTCCCGCAAGAAGGAGTCCACACCCTGAAGTGTGCCTTCACCGAACACGTCTGCGTACCTCTCCTGGTTCCTGTAAGAGGAAATGTCAACTGCATCGTACCTACGTCGCCCTTGCGTTGGCAATGCATTTGCGGCACGCTTCTGCTCCCAAGTGGAATTGAACTCCTGCGCGCGAGCAAGATTAGGATTGGGTTTTAGGTTCAGGGTTCAGGGTTTAAGGCAGCAGTGGCTTAAGCCAGGCTTAAGTCGGCCTAAGTGGCTGAAGTCTTGAGTGGTCGAAGTGAAGTGAAGGCCAAAACCTAGACCCTCGTCTACCACTACGGGCCCCAGAAAATGAAAAGATTAGATGTCTTCAAATAGTACGCCACATTCATATTATCATATTATTCCCACGGCGCAGGGGTGGATCTCTTTGAAGGGGGATGGTATCAACGAGCCAAACATGTTGTTCGAATCTCTTCAAAGACAGTGGGACAAATGAGACCTAAACCCGTAGTATGGTTCCGAAGTTCAGGGATAAACGGTTTAGGGGTGGTGGTCGTGCTGGTGGTGGCCCTAAACCCGAAGCCCTAAACTCGACCCTAAGCCCCTTACTGCTTGTTCCTGTCTGGCACATGGCAAACAGGGCGAAGCAGCTCAAGGATGTAGCGATTGTGGTTGCTAGTTACTAGTTACTACAACACTTGCCCCCTCCTTGTTTTTCTCTTTGAGCGCGTTCAGCTCAGCTTGCGAAATGTTGCCACAATTGCCCTTCCTGGTCGCCTTGGATGGGCACGTGACATCCCATGGCACCGATGCACACCCTGTAGGCCTATAGTGGAGCCAATTGAAAGCAAGCAGCGTTGCAAGGCCCGCATTCGCGCCCTTCGTACACGTTGCGCAAACCTGTCTCCTGCCAGCAGCACAGCAAAATCTGATTCCACGCAGCTTCACCAGGCTTCATGCAGACGGTGTCTGAAATCGGAAACGGGTGCCCTAGTGAAGACCTGATACTGATAACCTGAATACCGAATTCCGAATACCTGAGACACAAGAGCGTCTTCTTGCGCTGCGAGAACATAATTTCGCAGCTTCCAATTTTGATGCATATCATAAAGTCATATATTATGTAATGAGTAAGACCGAATGAAAAGGCAAGTATGCGTGTCCTTGTCCAAAGCGAACTTTTTCCACACCAGCGGTGCTTCTTGCCCGGCCGGCAGATAGCGGTCCATCTGCCCCGGTTGCTGAAGGCAACTGTCACAGCGCGGAAGGGTCGGGTCCATTGTGTCCAAGCAACAAAGAAAGCAGAAGCTGGCTGCTAGCGCTTTACAAGCCAGAAGTCACTGCAATAGCCAATAGCAAGCAAGCTAGCTGAACGGCCGAATGCCCACAGAAATGCGGCAATCCTCGATCAGAACTCAAGAAGATAGAATCTGGAAAAGCAATTTTTCACGTACTTCTACCGCTATCAGCAAAATCCGCCCGAGCAATACCGTTACCTACTACTACTGGCGCTAAAAGGACGACGACAAGTAAAGTGGCGGGGTGGTGGCGGCGGTGTTGGCGGTGTCGGCGGTGTTGCCGGTGTTGGCGCTGGCGCTGGTGGGGATGGCTGCGAAAAACAGACATGCAGCGGTAATGAGCGCTGCGTGACTGCGTGTTTGGTTTTGTAATCTCGTCTCCGCCTACAAATCTATAAATTTAAAAAATGCAGCGGTATACTGAGCGCTGCGTGTTTGGCTTTGCATTTTCCTCCTCTGCCCGGGCCTTCCAGATCCTCCCCATGTGCAGGTTTGAGCAAGGGCCTTCTGCTTCCCAGAGAGGCGCCCGCCAACGGGTGCGGGGGGGGGTCTTGGGGGGGGGCTGATGCTCATGATGCTTTTGCGCGCGCGCGCGCAAAAGCATCATGCCTAAGCTGCAGACTGTCAGCCTTGTGAAAAGCCGATCTAAGCTGGCTGTCAGCTATGGAAATCTTTTCTGACCAGCCTCCTCAATCGATTAATAGATCGTCTTGCTTCTTTTCTGACCAGCGTTGTCGCAAGCTTCTAACTTCTAACCTCTAAAACTTCTAAGTAGCTGTGGTTGTCAGCCGTAGCATGCAAGTCACTTCGGACAAGCCTAGCTGATAGCTAAGCTGATTGTCAGCTGTGGAAGTCTTCTGTCTGACCAGCCTTCCCCACAGCTGTTCCAAATTCGAAGCAGGCTGTCAGCTGTGGAATAATATCTTTTCT
>CAJNIZ010008128.1:0-15113 GCA_905231905.1 Symbiodinium pilosum
CTGCTCCACTTGCTGCAGGCGCAGCGTGCCAAGCCCCGGACAGTGTATTTGCAGAGCCCACAGGCTCCGGCAAGCGCAAAGGCCGCGGCTACACAAAATCTGAGGCCTACGAGGATTTGAGAGCACTCCTCGCCAAACATCCTGAAGGACTTGCAGGCAGTCGTCTTCCAGAAGCATTCCTGGAGCTTCATGGCCGTCAACTGAGACCCAAGGCTTTGGGCTTCAATTCGTGGAGGCGGCTCCTAGAGACTTGCCCGGGCGTCAAAGTTCTTGGAGCAGCCGGTCAAGATATGATCGCTTGCCTCAAGGAGCCTCTGCCTTCATGCCTGAGCCCACCTGCAGCTGCTCCAAGTCATGGAATGCCAGCGCTCAAGCCGGACTTTGGCCCTGTTTGGCTGAAACCGAGCGCAATCTTCTTTACACACGACAGTATCGCAAAACGTTTCAAAGACGGACGGCTGGTCAAGGAGACTCTGCGTCAGCTGCGAAGCAAGGAGATTGAGCCCTCCATCATACCAGTGATTGAAGTCTGTCACCATGCTGCGCTAGGCTGCAGCAGTCGGTTTTGGACCTATACTGGCAATCGCCGACTTTGGGTGTTCAGACAGCTAGAAGATGAGGGCTTCATAGACGAGATTGAGATGCTGTTTGTGGACAAGATGGTTCCCAGTTTCCGCATGACCACCAAGAATGGTGGCAAGTCGGTCCGAGTTCGTGGAGAGTAAGTCCAGGAATGTTGCGGCTATTTCACGCATCGCCAATGAGCCACGATCTACAGGTCAGCGTGTGCCTCTTTCGCTTCCGGATTCCGTTAGCTTGATGTGAAGTGTTTGATACCCCACTCAGGCGCAGCTTGGCGCTGAGTGATGCTGGGTGTAATTATGTATTGCAAAGAGTGGGCTTCTTATTTCGCTTGTTTTGTTGCAGTCACACTAACCTACCTATGCCAGATGGTCTCGCATGGCGGGACGAACCCAAACCATGTCATTGCCTTTAGGGTGATGGTGGAGCATGGTGGAGCACGGGGCAAGGTGTGGCTAAGCCAACACTGCCCTCACATGCTGAATAGTAGTTTCCATTTTCTCTTCGATTATCCCAACATATCCCTAACATTACCCCTATGTGTCCCCTATATATAACCCCAAGAGGCCCTGAACCTGGTGTGTAGGATTTCAGCCTTTCCTGTGGCCGTGCTCTTAGTGAGGCGCTTGTTGCCACATGCAGGTGAGTTAAGGCATCGCGGTGACCCAAACCGCTTGCTATCTGCAGATGAGGAAAGCCTGGAAAAGGATATGCACTACTGCCTCCCTAGCCTGTCAAGAATAGCAACGTATAGTGCTTTGAAATCTTGAATCCCGACGCTTGAATGTTGGTTTCGTAGCACTTGGGCGAAAACCCTCTGTTCCAAGGCCGTACGACGACTGCAAGCCTCGAACCACAACAGTCTGCTCTGTTGGGGGTTTCCCTGCCAGTCAGAGCTACTACACGGCGCTCAGCTAAGTTGCATCCATAGGGTAACAGGTAAAATATAGCATGTTGGGATTATGTAGGGATACTGGAAAGGAAAATGGAAACTACGGTAGTATGCTGGGAATATAATGGGGCTATATAGGGATAATGGAAAAGAATATTGGGGTTATATAGGGATAATGGAAAAGAAAATGGACACTACTATTAGTATATTCGGGTTATATAGGGATAATGGAAAAGAAATGGAAACTACTATTCATGTATTGGGGTTGTATGGGGATACTGGAAAAGAATATGCAAACTACTATTAGTATATTGGCGTTATATGGGGATATATAGCTATGATAAATTTGTCCCCACGATGCATCCGCACTCTCAACAAGAAGGCCGGAGCCTTATCTTTGAAAGCTGAAGAGCCTCTGTATCCCTATAATGCCAATTTACTAATAGTGATTTCCATTTTCCATTCCATTATTCTTATATAACCCCAAAATACTAATAGTAGTTTCCATGTTCTTTTCCATTATCGCTAGATAACCCCAATACTAAAGTAGTTTCTATTTTCCACTATCCCTATATAACCCTAATATACTAATAGCAGTTTCCATTTTCTTTTCCATTATCTCTAAATAACCTCAATATTCTATATCATGCCCTATACATCCCTAATCAATTTGATCATTCTGATTCTTCTGCCTCCCTGGCAAGGTCCCTAAACCCCAAACCCTAAATCCTAAACCCTAAATCCTAAACCCTAAATCCTAAACCCTAAACCAAGGTGCGAATGAAGGAGCGCTGTACCGACCCCATGGCAGACAGTCCTTGGGTCGAGTGGCCTACATTCGTCCTGACGCTGGGTTGCTGTTAAGAAATTTAAATTAAGTTACCATAATGGGTATATAGGGTTTAAGGTTTAGGGTTTAGGATATAGGGTTTAGGGTTTAGGGCTTTGAGCTTAGGAACTTTAATTAAGTTGCCATAATGGGTATATATAGCAAATAACAGGGTTTCCCCAATATAGTAACTTAATTTAAGTTCCTTAACAGCAACCCAGGACGTGGCCGGAGCCAGCACAGATACCAACAAACTTCACCGCAGTAGAGCTTACTGCTTACAACATGCCAGGGACTCATCTTGCAGCATTTTTGGACGCGTGCGCTGAAGAGCCTATATATCCCTATATAACCCCAATATACTATAGTAGTTTCCATTTAAACCTCAATATACTATAGTAGTTTCCATTAAAACCCGAATATATTATATTATACCCTATACATCCTTTTTTCGTTTGCTCAAGGACTTTCACGTTCGAGCCGGGACTGGGCTTGGACTGCACTTGGTCAGCCTGGGAGGTGCCACTTGTACATGCTCAGGGCAGATTCATGATATAGTATACATAGGGATATGTCGGGTATAATATAGTATATCGGGGTTTAGGTTTTAGTGTGTATAGGGTGTAATATAGTATATTGAGGTTATACTGTAATGGTTGTGAATGCGAATTGCAAAGAAGGATCATATCATGCGCCAATCCGAAACCTTAGATAGTAGTTTCCATTTTCTTTCCAGTACCCCTAGATACCCCCTATATAACCACAATATGAAGCCCATATATACCCCTATACAACCCCTACACAACCCCTAGATTCAAGCTGGAATGGCTCCAGCACTGTAACGCGTAAAGATGTTGGCAAGACCATAGGTGCAGATTCTACAAGGAGATGGCGGCCCGTCGGATGCTTAGACTGCGGTACAGTCTGTTGCAGGCAAGAGGTCTGCGTGCGTGAGAGCCGATTGACATGACTGACATGGAAATACTGGACTATGCAGCCGTTTCCAGACGTTTTTTACACAGCAGCCGTGTCATTTTGGTACCACGTGGCGCAGCCATGTCGATAGTTCCTAGCTCTGCCGTCACCCTTGCGGGAGCAGAGCAAGCAATTCGTGCTGGAATAGCCGCTGCAGAGAAGTCAGGCATTGGTCGGACGTTTTGATGTCAAATGCTAAGGTCCTAGATCTGTAGAAGCTGCCATGAGTCGCATTCAGTCTTGATTTCACTTTGAATCGGCCCTGTTGGTACAGGTTGGAAGGTGGCCGTTGCAATCTGTGATGCTGGCGGAAATCTGATTGCACTGCATCGCATGGACGGCTGCATGCCGATTGGTGCCGAGATCGCGACAGAGAAGGCTCGGTCTGCCATTCTCTTCGCACGAGATTCTTGGTTGTCTGAAGCTTGTTTACTTCCCTGTAAGTACTATGCAAAAATCTGCAGCCTTTTCCCTGTAAGTCTTCTGCAAATACATAGCCAAGGAGACCAAAATGTTAGAGGCAGCCGTCAATGGAGAGAAGTCCAACGGTGGAGAACGTGCTGCCCTGCTCTCGTCTGGCCGAGTACTCATGGAAGGTGGGGAGTTATAGGGGTTATATAGGGGTAATATACGGGTTATATAGGGGGATATATGGTTAAGGGTTTCCCAAAATTCGTGGTACGTTATTGGGGGTCCCTATAATAAGGACTCTAGTATTTGGGGGTCTATATTGGGGTCCCCTTATTTAGTGAAACTACCAGGTGGAGTGCCCATCATTGACCCCAGCCACGGCCGGATCATCGGTGCTTGCGGCGTTTCTGGAGTGAAGCCTAATGAAGATGCAGCAGTTGCCAAAGCTGCAGCAGAAAGCCTGGTGCCAGCCTCCAAACTTTAAAGACACCAGCCTGCCAAGATTTTCCAAGCAAGGTGTCGCAATTGCACGAGTGCATGGCGACAGCTTAGCAAGCATGTGCAAGCGAAACCGCATCATGTTTGCCAGCACAGTTTCTCGCTGCCTATGGTACCGGCAGTCTTAGTAATTTAGATATAGGAATAGAAATAATGGCAGTTATAGTAGTATTAAGACAACTGGTAATAAGTTATGACTATCAATAATGGTGTATGAAGATGCGCCCTGCCTTCTAGCTACAAGGCTCGCCACGGACTGGATGGATTTGGCAGAGTGCTACCTACCCTTCCGTGAGAATGCCCGTTTCTCAGCCTCGCAACATGCTGAGGCTTTGGGCAAATGTTCATCAAAGGCTGCGTTTCTAGGTAGGTGTTTCTTACTGGTTCTTGGTAGGGAATACGAGAATATAATTCCCCTATAATCCCTGTATAATGTAATCTCATATTCCCAATTATCCCCAATATATACCCCATTATGATGTAGTAGTCTCCATTCTCTTTTCCATCATCCCTATAACCCCTATTTAACATATTCCCATATTCCGCTACGAACTCCCAATAAGGCTTTTGCACATGGATGTCCAATGATTGCTGCTGCAGGTCACCTGCAGTGTCACGGGCCTGCAGAGCTTCACGGTGTATCAGGCCCTGTATGTAATCATTACAGTAGTCCTGTATAAAGTCCCCTTATACAACCCCCTTAAAGGAGTTCAGACTACAGCTCAGATAACATCTTATCCATTCAGCTTTTGAGTGTCTGACGGAACTGGTCCAATGCTTTGATCCTTCACTGCAGGTGCGCGTGAGGGAGAGGTGCACGGACTTCATCTACGACAGTGACTGGGGCTATTCGGATCCGATCAAGACCACCATGCCGGTACAAGCCGGTCCACCAGTTGCCTGGGCCTTTATGAGGGTTGCTTCGCCTGTGTTGTTGCCCACTTTCACGTGACTTTTGTGAGGATATGCTTGTCCTTCCGAACTCCATCACAGCCTTCTTCTTCGATGTGGCGTGGAAGGTATCAGTGCGAAAGCACATTACTAGCCTGAAAGCACAAGTCAAGGAATCCCACCCCAACCGCAAAGCACTAATAGTGGTTTCCATTTTCTTTTCCATTCTTCCTATATAACCCCAATATGTTAATAGTGGTTTCCATCTTCTTTTCAATTATCCCTATACAACCCCAATATTCTAAAAGCTTATTCTTATAAGCTTCAACCCTGGTACCTTTGCTTTGAAGGCGGGGGTCAGCGGGCAATGCATATTCAAGGAGTGGGTGCGGGCACCCAGGCGTGTTGTGCACTGATTGTTAGGAGGTGTAGAAAAGCCCATGGTAGACCCTAAACTCTAGACCCTAAACCCTAAATCCTAAAACCCACAATGAAGTCATGGATCTGCATTTCTGGAGCATGGCAGCCGTTCACGCTTTGCTTGAGATCAGCCCCCTAAGCCGTATCCCCTTAAATATACAGAACGCCTATATATACCCCTAAATTTATAATACCCCATATATATATATATACACACCATATATACCCCTATAGCATATATATATATATACTCCTACATATACCCTTATATACATGTATATAGGGGTATATACATGCATATATTTACACATAAATTCATTACCCCTATATCAAACCAGTAAGTTGAGGTCATGGAGGTGTACCAAGCCTCGGAAGATCCAGACGACTGGGCCTTCGCACCTCTCCCTACCTTCCAGGACCCTGCCTTTACGCATGTATACACTACTCTTTACTACTAGTATTACTACGAATATCATTGTTACTACTAGTATCATGAACTTTTTTGTTCTTCGCTTTTTTGTTTTTTGCTGGAGATTACTAATATTTTCATATTCCTACTATGCTTATTGTTGTTATTATTCCTGCTATTATTACTACTCTTACTATTGTTGTTATTGCCCCGCCGGAGCGTCAACGTGCAACAAATGCATACTTGGCCGACCTCTTCGGATGTGGCCTGCGTAGCACAAACCACATATTCGAAGTGTTTCGAGGGCCGAAAATACTGCGCCTACCACGCATTGCGTTTTTCATTCAGCGAAACGGATCAGCGAGGGAGATCAATGTGCATCCGCTTTCCACACCACAGCAGCCGCGCCCAGACCATAACATAATGCTTTGACTGCATTTGAATACGAGAGCTCCTCAGTCAAAGGGCGCGAGGTCCAAGCTACGTCCCATTCGTCCAAGATTCGTCCCATTAGTCTGATGGTGTGAGGAATTCTGGTTTCATTTTGTCATCGCCCCATTAGTCCAAGGTTCGTCCCATTAGTCCGAGCTATGCCCCACTAGTCCAGGGGTGCGCGGAGTTCTGTACACTTGCAAAGACAAGGGCTGGCTCTTTCCGTGAAAAAACTGGGGCGAGCTCCATGTCTTGCTCTGCAAACCCACATTTCTCAAAGTCCTGGCTGTCCGGATGCCCTGCAAAGCGTTTCGGCGCTGAAATATTGCATTTTTTAGGGGTTATTTTCATGTAGCGCTGCGCGCAGATGATTCGGCGCGCGTTTACGCTCCGGCCGACCGTTGTTATTGTTGTTACTCCTACTATTCCTACTATTTTTATGATCATTAGAATAGTCGTTATTGTTCCAGGACCCTGCCTTTGCTTGGGCAGCTTCCTCAGTCCGAGTGCCAGGCAAAGCCTAAAGGCTTCCATGAATGCAGGCACAAGGCCCCAAAGTCCCAACACGAAAAACCGATGAAAGCCTAAACCCTAAACCCTTAACCCTAAGCCCGAAACCCTCAACCCTACAACCTAAACCCTGAACACAAAGCTTGGGTGTGAGTTGCCCAAGCTATGAGGCCCCCATCATCATGTGGCCTGGAATGTTTAGGGGGCCTCAAAGAGGGACCCACATGTTTGACAACTCATAAACCCTATTATTTAGGGTTTATATTGGGATAATGGAGAAGAAAATGGAAACTACTATATAACAATGGGGTATATATACTATAATGGTGTATATATACATATTATAATGAGTGTTGTAAACCCTAAACCCTGAAAGCCCAACACTCAGGTGCGCCATGCCTGTGGTGCGACACGAGATTCACCGATCTGCCGGCCAGGTGCAGTAGTTCTGCCGGTGCTAAAAGGGGGAGTATATGGGGATCATATAGGGTTATGATGGAGTGAATATAGGGTTTAGGGCTTAGGGTTTAGGGGTTAGGGACTAACCTTTGGTTTGCAGGGACCCCTAAATCCCTAAACCCTAAACCCTAAACCCCAAATAGTATTCACAGCTTCAAGACTTCAACGTTGACTCATAAGAACTTGGAACCCTGAGGTGACTTGCCTCGCACGCCGGGTCCTTGGAAGATCTCGTCCTTGCATCTAGGGCTTAGCATCCCCCTGTTAATAGGGTTTAGGGTTTAGGGATTAGGGTTTAGGGTTTAGGGTTAAGGAACTCAATTTAAGACTATATTGGGGTATAACATACTGTAAAAGAACATGGACAATTAAATGAAGACTGGGCTTATGGGATTTCATTTTTAGGTCTTAGGATAGCCATTTTCTAGAAGAGCTCATTGGGATAAGACCCTGCCGGTGAACTGCGCAGCTATTGGAAACCATGAGGCTTGATATGGGTCCCCCAATACCAGCCCATACCCACACCCTCATTCCCAAGGGGACCCTATCAACACCTTGTCTAGACAAAAGCCAACTGTAAATGCTGCTATAAAAGTAGTTTCCATTTTCTTTTCCATTATCCCTATATACACCCTATATGATCGCTATATATAATCCCTATATAATCCCTATATATTACCTATAATTCCTGTAGTCTCCAATTTCTTTTTCATTTCTTCATTCCTCTGCTAGCAGCCAGCAAGTTCATGGGCAGGGCCACTGGCAGGGCCTGCTGTTGTTGATGACTTGGAAGTGATTCCCACTGTAGATATGTGTGGATCTTTGTTGCAGTGACAGCTGCTGCGTACTTGCACAGTCTGCCACGAATACGTGGCCCGAGACCATGCTTCATCTTCCTTTGGCGTTGTGAGTTGTGGTAGTCGCGAACGATTCAGCACTGCCTGCGCCTACGCTTACACTTCTAGCGGGACATCCTTGGCAGAGAGTGTGCCTGAGGCTAAAGCAAAACTCCACGTATGCGGTGCGCGTGAAGGTGACCTGGTATAGCAAAAAATCAGCATGCAACTCTGTACAACTGAGTCCAAAGTTGGGGAGCCTATCAATCCACAAGAGGAAAGTCCAAATGTGGTTCCAGGTTTTGGGATCAGAGATGGCTGGTTTGTAGATGTGGCGCCTCCTCATAGGTCTGCCATTGGACTTCGGCTGTGCAAGCTATTTACATTGCTACAGCAGGAGACCTGCACCGACCCAAACGCCAATGGAGAGTTCACCCTGCTCCAGGAAAATGCCACTGCCTCGGCTGCTGCATGATAAGGAACAACCTGCTTGTGTTTCCTCGCAGCAGAGAGGCCTGTTTGTGGTGGACATGGCAAGGTAACCACCACCATGGCTACGGTTCCAGCAGATGCACCGGAGAACCTCACTGTGAGCAACGAGACAGCGTCAGACTCAGCTGACTTCTTCTTGATTTGCCAGCTGCTTCAACCGTACGTTTTGGGGTAGTCTGTCTGTCCTGTTGTCTTGCTTGCAGGCATACACCTTTCTGCTCGAGTTCGACGCCGGCGAGCCATATGTGGGCGCCTTACTGCATAGCAGCAAGCCAAGCAAGCATGAACGACTTTGAAGAAATGACAGGAAATCACAACATGCACGCTCCATTTGCTGATCCCTACACCCCAAACCCCTGTGTCGTACTCCAAGACAGTGGGGGTGCAAACAGACGGCTAACCTTTCACCGGCGTCTGGCCTGTGCACATTCGTGCAGACGTAAAAGTCCCCACGGTCTTAACAAAGCCTAAACCCTACACCCTAAACCCCTGTGTCTTGCGGTCGCTTCGCAAAGTTCCTGGCTGGCAAGGACTGTTACTTCACTGGCTGGGCTGTGGAGGTGGGAAGAGGTTTATGGTCAGGATGGTGGGACTTTGGCTTACTGGTGGTTAGTAGGGAATAAGGGTATATAGATAGGGTTTTGTGTTAATTAGTAGGGAATAAGGGTATATGAATAGGGTTTAGGGTTTAGGGTTAGTAGGGAATAAGGGAATATAATCCCAATATACTCCCCGTATAATATGTTCCCTTATTCCCTACTATCCACCAGTAAGTTGGTTTTTCGGTTCTCGGACAAGCAGATGTTTCTCTGTCAGGTGAGAGAGAACTGGACCGATGGCAACTTCAGCAATGAGACAAACTACACAGCCGCTGTGTCTGCTTTTCAAGGGATAATGGAAACTAAAATGGAAACTACTGTAATGTTGGGGTTATGTAGGGGTACTGGAAAAGAAAATGGAAACTACTTTATTTAGGATTTTAGGGCTTAGGGTTCAGGGCTTAATATCCCTATAATTCCTTTCAAGGGACATAATATCCCCACAGCCCTCTTGAAGGGACCTTCTATCCCTACAACTCCCTTATATGGAAGCCTCTTGAGTTCTCAGTCAGGAGCTGAACTACTCTCTGTGGGTACCGCGCGATGAGTGCAAGAACGAGGAGCCGGCAGCATGAAAGGGGGGGGGCATGCGCATGCAGTTGCAAAGGAGGGTTTGTTTCTCAATCTCAGCAGATGACTGGGCAACCAAACTCATTCACCATCAATGCATTGACGGGGCTCCCTCGGATGCACTGGTTAGCGGCAATTTCTGGAAGGCTTCCGGACTATTCTTAAATACTTTCTTGCGTATCCACAAGGAACTTTGGGTAGACTTGCTGTTGCGATTTGCAGGAAGCATTTCCGCGAAACCGGATGCGTCCGGCTCTTGGCAGAGTGCGAGCTGCCAAAATCAGATGCCGCCTAATGGCCCTTGTCCTTGTTTGGTCAGGTTGCGTTGTTCCCAGACTGCGAAAGCATTCGGTTTACGATGCGAAGGCCCCCCAGCTGAAATAGCAAGTATTCATCTCTGTGATGCTACAGTCTACAAGGTGGCAGTTTGGGGTTTAGGGGTTTGGGGTTTAGGGTTTAGGGTTTAGGATTTAGGGTTTAGGGTTTAGGACATAGGGTTTAGGGTTTAGGATTTAGGGTTTGGGGGGGAGCAGCATCCCACTGTGTTGCAAAGTGATGGCCAATCCCGTGAAAGCAGGCAACAATGCGCTCTTGTCAGCACAATATCTCCTCAGGGTTTAGGGTTTAGGGTTGGGGGTTTAGCGTTTTGGGTTTAGGGTTTTGGGGGTTTAGGTTTTTGGGTTATGGCATAACCCTTCTTGGCAAGTTTCTAACTAAGCACAATCTCATTTGTGTGAGAGCTTTGAAGCACGATCTCAATACTTCTGGGAGCACCTGGCAGCACAATCTCAATACCTTACTGGTGGTTACCAAGGAATGAGGGAATGCAATCCTTACATAATCCCTACAGAACAAGTTCCCTTACTCCCTGGTAACCCTAAACCCTGAATCCTAAAACCCTAGAATCCTCCCAAACCCTAAACTATGTATATATATATATATTATACTTATACATTTTTATATGCATATTATATTCCCTTATGCCCTACTAACCCCCAGTAAGATAAACCCTACACCCCAAACCCTAAACCCTATACCCTAAACCCCAAACCCTAAACCCTAAACCCTAAACCCTAAACCCCAAACCCTAAACCCTAAACCGGTAGGTGCGTGAAACCTGCTACGACGGCTACACCACAGCCCTGGACAGCGACTTTAGCTCGGAGTTGCCCGATCGGCAGGCGAAAGCCCAACTCTGGACATTGGGGTTTTAGGGTTTAGGGGTTTTGGGGTTTAGGGGTCTTAGAGTTTAGGGGGTTTTGGGGTTTGGGGGTTTTAGGATTTAAGGGTTTTAGGGTTTAGGGGGTTTTAGGGTGTAGGGGTTTTAGGGTGTAGGGGTTTTAGGGTTTAGGGTTTAGGGTTCAACACACATGCTCTCTCAGTCGTGCATGGCGGATGCAGTGCGCTTTAGGGTCTGGGGTCTAGGGTTCAGGGGTCTTAGGATTCAGGGGGTTTCGGGTTTAGGGCTTAGGGTGTAGCATTACTAGTACTATTGCTGTGAGTATTGTCATTATTGCTCTTACCACCATTTTCTGGCTATTCCTATTATTCTATTCACGATTGTTAGGACTACTACTGTTACAACCATAGTTATGGTTATTGTTATTACAGGCATCATTATGGGCTTTACGATTATTACTATTACTACCACTACAATGTTTTTTACCGTTATTAACGTTATGATTATGACTGTTGATACTATTCTTGATTAGATGTTACTACCCCAAATCCTGCCTGTTCTCAGAAGGGATGAAGGATTTGAAAAGAAGAGGGGGGTGATCATATTATCGGGGGTTGTCATAGGGATCCCTTCCTCCATTCCCTGATAGTGATCAGTATACACTCGAAAAGCCAGGCCAATGTTTTGCTTGGTTCAACATTTGGAACGGTGCTGAGAGCAGAATTCCCGTCTTTCCGCGCAGTCTGTTCAGAACTTCTGCAGACAGTCTAGAATGGAGAACCCAATCTGCTTTTTGCGGATATACCCTAAACCCTAAACCCCCACCTGCCTACGTGGGCTTTCCATGCAGTTGGAAAAGGGTGTGGTAAAAAAAACCCAAACAGGCAAAGACATCACATGTTGACTGCTGACAAGTCTTGCCTGGACCTTTTCCCACAGCAACGAACAATCTGTTTTTTGCAGATTCTCTAGGCTTTCAAGCTAGCAGGCTTTCTGGAAAAGAAGTGGTAGATTCCTTAAATAGGGGGACCCAATATAGACCCCAAAATACAATTCTCCTTATTATGGAGATCCACAATACCCTAACCCCTAACCCCTACATTCTGGGAAACCCTCAAGTTGCAAATTTTGTGCATTGCTCAGATTTTGGTCAGTCTCAGGTCTTATCTCAGAGGGTTCCAAGGTGGCTCTAGGGTCAGGGTTTAGGGTTTAGCGTTTAGGGCTGCATACCTTGAGTCTAAGGTTAGAAGTATGGGCCCCTGATATGGGCCCTCAGGCTTTTTAGGGGGATTCCAGGGACCCTCAAGGGTACATGTGGGGTATATAGTAGGTATATGAGGATCCCAGGGTTAAGGGCCCATACTAGGGGCTCATGGTTTCAACCTTAGATTGAGGCTTTCAGAAAGCTTGATCTTCGCGAAAGTTGCCCTGCATACGCCGCAGCTCGAGTCTTCAGTAGCCTGCGTGCCTCTCGTGCCTCCCAGCTTACATATATAATATGTAATTTCATATGGTCAGAAGATGATGGGTTTTTCATATGCGCTCTAAAGACTATCCAAGTTGCTTGCTCCAACAGCCCAGCTGATTTCACGCTTGCTGCGTACTAGTCTGGCTACTTCAGCTCATGGCGTGGAATGTTGCGTGCCGCAACTTCGCTGGGCAGATGGCTGGCAGTCTGTACCTCCATCAGACACTGTGCGGTTTCAGTGTCTTTCAAAGCTCTGCATCTGCAACAGGATGTGCTGCTTGAAAACTTGACATGCCCCAGGATTGGCCCGTGCCGAGCATCCTTGCTGGGATTCCGGCAGGTGGACTCCGCAGCGCTGCTGTGCAAACCCACCCACTGGTGATGAAGATTGCTGGGCTGATGGCCTCAGCTTTGACCTTTGCTGTACTCGCTGGCTGCACCCACGGCTGCCAGAAGCCGCAGACAAACAGCTGCAGCTTGAGATACAGCTATGCATGAAAGACCCAGCACCTGATGTGCAGACGGGCGCTGAATGCAGGACGTCCGCATATGCAGCTCAGGAAGATCATCCTCTTGGTCGCCTTATCTGGTGTGCTGTCCGAAAGGGCCAAGTGTCTCGCGTCTTTGACATCTTTATTGGCTCTGGGTGCAGTGCCGCGACATCGGCGGCCGCTATGTCACTGCCAGAAGATGAGCGTCGACTTTCTTCCCAGCCGCGTGTTGTGACTTACTGGGGATTAGTACGGAATATGGGAATATTTTATACAGGGGGTATAGAGGGATTACATTCCCTTGTTGCCTACTAACCCTAAACCCTAAACTCTAAACCCT
Organism: Symbiodinium pilosum; assembly: GCA_905231905.1. Classification (NCBI taxonomy): domain Eukaryota; class Dinophyceae; order Suessiales; family Symbiodiniaceae; genus Symbiodinium; species Symbiodinium pilosum. The sequence continues at coordinate 13,285 of CAJNIZ010008128.1, forward strand.
AAACCCTAACCCCTGAACCCTATTTATATTCTCTTAATCCCTGCTAACCACCAGTAAGGTGATGGGTTTTGAGGATCCGGAGCCGCTTCGAGCACGGAGGGCTCGCGCTGCACTGGCCAGATGGCGGCCCAGGCGGCTCCCGGTCTGGTCCAGAGCAACTTACCGGCAGTTTAGGAAGCAATAAGGGAATGCTATATATGTATATATGTATGTATATATATATACTGTAGATAGATAGGATTGAGGGTTTAGGAGTTAGGGTGTCAGGGTTTTACGGTTGAGGGTTTAGGGTTCGTAGGTAATCAGCGAATACATTATATAGGAATTTTGTAGGGAGTGTATTCCCATATTCCTTACTCAGAACAAATAAGGCAAACTTGCGCGCGGCGAGTCTTCGCTTGCGGAGCCAGGTGGATGTGCAAGCGGTAGGCCAACCGGCCATCAGCATCTCGAATAGGGTTTAAGGTATAGGGTTTAGGGAAGAAGGCAGTATAATGCCCATATAATCCTATAAAATATATTCCTCCCCTGCTAATCCTAAACCCAAAACTACTAACCCCCAGTAAGGCATACTTGCAGGGCCACTGCGTCCCAACAACAGTGACTGCAAGCTTTGCTCGTCGACCTGGGCCCTGGACTGCCCCGAGCGCTGCGTCTACCAGTATCTTACTGGTGGTTAAAAAAGGAAATATTGTATGTAAGGATTCGATAGGTTATATGGGAGATTATGTACCTATAGGAATAGGGATCATATAGGGATTATATGCGGTTATGTGGGAATTGTGTACGCATTATATCAGGCTTATTTGGGGTTTCTAGAGGGATTCTATGGGGGATATTGCCGGGATTGTATTCCTAAACCCTAAATCCTAAACCCCAAACCCTGAACCCCAAACCATAAACTCTAAACCCTAAATCCTAAACCCTCAACCCTAAGCCCTGAACCCCAAAACCCCAAACCCTAACTCCTAAATCCTTATTCCCTACTGACCAGCCAGGTATGGCGCCATTGAGGCGGCCTGTGAGGCCCTGCGAGGTGTCGACTTGGTTTCTGGGGCATTATTTGAAGACATTTTTTGTTACTACGGTGGGTACTACAAATTCTGCATGACGTTAGTATACTATAGTCACTATAGTCCCATTATTCCCAAGGTATAAGGTACTTAGGGTCATGCAGAACTTTTAGTAGCCACCGTATTACTGGGTATTGTTATTCTTCTTACTAGACCATAATCCCTATAGATGGCCGATCAAAGCCATAAGCAGAACAACTTTTGTAGGGCCCCCGATTCAGGTTTTCCTTGATTCCGATGGCTCTGCTGCCGACGGCTGGCTAGTGGAGTGGCTCCAGGTGCAGGGGACCAGCAAAAACAAGTATACAGATTTTTTTACAGCTACTTACCTATTGCTATCTCTAGTATTATAGTTGTTTGTATAAGTACTTGTATTGTCCCAATTATTGGAACTAAGTGGTTTTCACCAACCTTTTCAGTTTTCGACGCACATTCGCATTCAGTCTGCCTTCCTTATCTTCCAATTTGTCTTGTCCTCCTGATCTTTTCAGAGATCTCAATCACGTTGAACCCTAAATCCTAACCCGCGATAATTACGAAAGCTGCTCTGAGCTTTCGCCCAGGTCCAGCTTTGCTGATCTGTACTAAGGGGGTGTGGGGGAGGGGAAACCCCCAAAAGTGGTCAAATTTGGCCGTGTTTCGCGGGCCAGACCCAGCGGCAGGACGGTTTTGGGGAGGTGTCCTTTCGGGCCTCGAAGGGTCACGAGGGGTCTGTTTATCTGCGGTTTTGAGGTGCCGTTTCGGGTGCCGTGGAGG
>CAJNIZ010008130.1:0-10257 GCA_905231905.1 Symbiodinium pilosum
TTCCCAGTAGAGTCCCTTTATATGCTAGCTTAGCCCCTTGACCGCTTCAAGAATTTAGCCATGGGCACCGCAGGACGACTCCGAGGACGCCTTCCCCTTTGCTGGCCAGGTTGCCCTTGAAGGTTTAGGGTGTGGGGTATAGGATTTAGGATTTTGGGTTTAGGGTTTGTGGTAGGGTTTGGGGTTTAGGATTTCGGGTTTAGGGGTTTGGGTTTGGGGTTTAGCAAGTATTTTTTTTCCACTCCTTCTCATCCACCAGCAAGCACTAGGTGATTTGGCTGCTTCCAAAAAAAGGGGTGCACCAGAATTTTCTGCCTAAATCAACGTGGAGCATTCTTGTATGAAGATACCAAAGAGGGGGGTCCTTCTCCAAACCTGCGAGAGGGCAGTCTCCGGTCTCTGTTCTACGAGCTTGTACTTATTTGTATTGTGGCATTATTCTTATTAAGAGTAGTAGTAGGAGGTGGTAGTAATACGGACAGTACGGAGCGACCGCCTGCTCCCACAACTCCATGTTGAAGCTTTACGCTCATTACTGCCCAAACCGAAAGAACATTCAATCTTTCATGTTCTACTGCATCCGACTTCCCCGTGCCTAGTTGCTTTTTTAAGGTCCTGGGCCTCTCAGGGGTGAGCGAGGACCCCGGGGGCGGTAGTAATTAGTAAGGCAAGTCCTCTGCCGAAGAGCAACCCCCGCTCCACCCTAGTCCTTGCCACGAGGGTGAAAGAACCACCCTCCAACAGTACTGGGGACTTAACCTGACGCGATCGACGTGCCAGCTGCTTCCAGAGGTATGGGGATCATGCTTGATTGCTTGTTAAGTTTTACAATTCATTTTCGGGCAAGCGGTCTTACATACATCCCGGTACGCCGGGACTGCGGATTTCTACTTGCGACCTGCCATCTGCGGCCACTAAAGGTCCTAACCAACATGAAAACATTGGCAAAACACTAGACTCGATCACCGACTTGTGAACTACATGGAATTTCCTGTTGGTTGAACTTTTTGTCTGGCTGCTATAGCTCTATGGTGGACGACCCAGCTGGAACGAGGTTGTGGCTGGCAGCGACAGCATTTGAACAGCTACGTGACAGACGTATTTACACGACAGCGTGACAGGCAGCAACATTGCCGCGTGTTTGGCATGGATGTTGACACCCCCACATGAGTTTTTGCGGCAGCTGCAGCCCCAGACTCCACTACACCTCAATCTGAAAAGACTGCAATATTGTTTTTCCTTCGCAATTTCCGGCAAACAGCCTTGCCCGCCTAAGCGATGCCATATTCTGCGACGCTAGCATGCTTGAGATGATCCGGTTTAAGGGTCTGCAGCTTTGTTTGCGCAGCTTTCAGTTTCTACACGGCATGACTTTGTGAAGCTTGTTGCGCAGAGAAAACTTATTTTCGAGTGGAGCTCTGCTCAATCTGCTGAGCTTTGCTGAGCCCACTCAGCTTGTTCAGTTGGGTGGGCCAGTAGCGCTTGCCACGCACTCCAACATTCGGATGGCTCATATTCAGTGATGTTCACTCAGCTGTTTATGCGGCAGACTTATCTGGGAATATTTCGGGCAACTAGAGGGCGTTGTGAAACTTGCCTTTTCGAGGTTGCAGCACAGCGTAGCTGCGTCATGGCAAGCCCAGCTTCCAAATGTTTTACATGCGAACGTGGACGAAATATTCGTGTGGGTCCTTGGAGCCCGCCAGACTGACTCAGTACGCGGCCGCAAGAACCATGTTGAAGGCAACGTATTCCGGCTGTGGGCGGCTGTCTTACTCTGCGCAACATCTCTGGGTCATGCTTTCGCATCATGAAGCCAGACATAATGCAGCGGCTTTGCGGCAGCAGCTCCTGGATTTGGCGTGCCCAAGCCGTTGCTTCTCATCAAGCATGGCTTCCGTTACAGACAGGCGAAGGATGGAGACCGGGAGGTCCGCTACAAGGAAATTACCACGTTTTCGTTCTTCCATCGCTGGCTACCTGCAGCGGCAAGCTTTCTGCGCACCACGAAGCGCAGCATCAAATGTGTCATCTATCTGGAGTGCACCGCCAGGTGCATGTTTGAGAATGTCAGGGACATCCTTCCACTGCTGAATTCGGCTCCCAGCCGATCTCTCAAGTGGTTGGGCTTTCTCACATACCACCGCACAAAACCGCAACGCATGAGGCATTCAAACCTTATCTGTGAAGGTGGTGGGCTAGCCTCTGCTTTCCCGCGTGCCCGCATCGACATACGGGTGCCACTCGATCTGACATGAAATGTAACGTAGCAGAAGTGATATCAAGATCCCAAGATTAGTGTGCTGAGTACAAGCAGCCCCATTGAGTGGATTGTAGCATCTTCAATAGCGCCCACACGACAGCTGGCCCCTTATTTGGGCATGGCTAGGTCAGGGTTCTTTCTTGTTTCTAGTGTTTGTGTTTTCTGGAGCTCCTTGTGCGCATGGTCAGCAAGATAACACACGATTACTAGGCGCTGCTACTCGTTAGCTACTCTCCCTTGCTTGAACTCCGTGACGGAGGGGTGCTGTGACGTTTACCAAGCCTCCTTGGGATGTTGAGAGGGACGTGGGCGGCAGGCTGGATTGTAAGTGCTGGTCGACGCTCACTCACCCTCTCATTCAGGAGGGAGCCTAGCAAGGACCCCTGGCTAACAAGTGAATCACAGAAACGGAGAAGGGGTCCCCGAGGCGGGGTTATTGCACCAGCACTTGGAGGTGCAGCTCGGTAGCTCTGAACGATTAGTTTTGGGTCCAGGCACGCTAGAAGAGAGTGGGTGCGGACTAAGGTTGGGGCTTATGAACAGTCAGAATAAGATTTGGGTTGTGGGGTGTGTGTGTGTGTTGTCATGGTCAAGCTTTTTAGCAAAGCTTCAATTCTGAATACAGATGTTTTGTGGTTTAATAGCTGTTCCTTGTAAACCCCAAACCTTAAACGACAGCTTCCTTGATTTGTGGGAGCCTGAAACTCGAAACTTGAAAGCCAGGCGGATGCATACTTTTATTCATGGGTTAGTTGCAACAGGTTTCTATTGTTAAAGGATTATAATATGTGGCCTAACTCCAGGGCTCCCCGAAGTAGCGGTTCGACGTCAAGAGTTTGTGGCGGTTTCTGGTTCTACACATTCGGGTTAGAGCTGCTCGTCCTGAGCGGTTTAGGGCTCAAACCTTAGGGCACATGTGGACGTTTTTTTGTAAGCATGAGTCAGGTGGAGTATGATAAAGGATATTGGAAAGCAAACAACAGGGACCTTTGGCCACCCCTTGATTTTGCAGAGCCCTAAACACCGCAAACCATTGTGTCCATTTTATTCTGCATCTTTTTTTCCATTAGATTTTCCGTTATTGGGGTGCAAGATTGAGGGGCGGTTGTGTCGCAGGCAAGCCCTCAGACATCTGCCTTTGTTCCTGTAGAACCTCACGGAGTGGAGGGCTTGAATAGGCAACCGGCAGAGTGCAGCAAGGTCGGGGCCCAACCGACCTAGACTCTATAAAGGCCTTTAACCTGGTTGGTGCCGGAATGATTGTCACGATGCGCCAATTTCAACGCGCGATTAATAAACCCCTTCCCCTTAATTAGAATTATACTACGGATCCTAACATTACGGCCGTGAAAAAGAAGGGGTTAATTAATCACGGGTCTACATTGGGGGTTAGGGTTCAGGCTTGTCTTGCTCGGGATCATTGCGGTAAGGGATGGTAGGGTAGGTGTCAGGGTGTCAGGGTGTCAGGGTCCCTTTACAATACCTATATAAGCGCTTCATAATCCGCAAGCCTATAGAACCCCTATGTAGTCACAATAGAACCCTTTAGAACCACTTCCTTCAAATGCCCGCAGAAGAGGGCCGAGTTCTCTCCGCGAAGTCCACGTGGCCCTGATGTACCGTCATTCCCCTTGGAATTTGCGGTTTAGGTTTAAGGCATAGGTGGTGCAAGATCTCGTCCATCCGCACTGGGGCGTCGATAGCGAAAATGCAGCTGCAGTGTTGAGGGGTTAATATCTTTGCTCCGACAGATGTGTAGAATCTGATTTGGGGCCAGTAGTCCCCAACAGAAGAAGTCCTGTTGGGCATAGTATTGTGTGAAAAGAAAAACGATTATATCAGGGTCAGCCACCAACAGAAACATGATTCAGGTTGTCAACATCGACCTTGACGCTGCCATCGCCGATGAGGTCTTTAGTTTAGAGATGGGCATGTAGGAGTTAGTGATTGCTAGAACCGTTCTTTGCCCTAAAAGCCGTAAACCCAAGACCCTAAACCCTAGGCCTTCGACCCTCGCCGACCCAAAGCGGTACAATAGCTGTCTAATTGTGACACGGACGGGCTTGCTTAAACTGGATGGCTTTCCGCATGGCTCAACATAAGGTCGAAGCCTAAATACTTCCAAAGTGCTTTGTTGGGGGTATTGGATTTATATTGGGGTTGTAGAGGTTTTAGTTAAGGATTCGGGTAGTAGTGGATAATCATTCGAAAGCAGCCTGGAAAGTGAAATGGAGATTGCGCCATGTAGGTATTGTGTAATGTAGCTTAAGAATTACCAGTATCGTGGAACCATAGTCCTTGGAATCGATTCCTTCCATCAAGTTTGTTTTGGTCGATGAATGGAGCCTCAAGTATGCCAAGATTCTGGCCCCTTGTATAGGTGCCGTATAGTGTACTTCAAATAGACCTCAACATGATAATGGTAGTACGGGGCGGTGATCGGGCTACAGAAGAAAGTTTGGATGCTACTCTTGACGATGTTTCAGGTTATTTTTTTGCGATGTGCACTTAGACCCCTTTTAGATTTTGGGGTGCCTAAAACCTTAAACCCCTAAACCCTAAAACCCTAAACCCCTAAACCCTAAAACCCTAAACCCCGTAATATACCCTATATTCTCTCTACCATACTTGTTTGGAGACGGGCATCTTGGACCGCGACTATGTCAACATGAGGTACAAGGCCTCTGAACCCTATATCCTAAAGAGCTTGTGTGCGCAGGCTTCAGGATGTACTAGGACCTGAAACATCCTTGACTTCAGGCTTTCTCGATGGTAAGAGACTGTAATAACAAGTTGTTGGTAACCCAAATCCTAAAACCTGGAGGACCTCATTGAGAAGGTGGCGTTGTGCGGGCTTCTGCAATCCAAATTGACAGTGCATGGGAATTGGCAACCATGTAAACTGGTTCAGTGTTTAGGGTTTAGGGTTAGCTGGCTGTAGCCATACCCGTAAAGGGGCGAACCTCTATCAGGCCTGTTGGGGGTTACAAGAAGGGTTATAAGCTCGTGGCCAGTTTTAAGTGGTTACCAAGCCCCGCGATATCACGCCAACTTAATTCCGGTATTTCACGTGGGTACGTTGTCCAATGCGGATGGCAACGTATATATCATGTGGAAAGACGGCTTCGTAGTAAGCGCGATTTGAATGGCTTCCGCCAACACATCGTCAGCTTTTGGAAAATTCTGCTTCCAAACCCTAAGCTCTGAACCCGATCTGTTATTCACCCAGAATGGAAATCAGAATTCTACTGCTTAAAGGCCTGCAGGGGGCAAAGGCTTGAGCTTGCATTGGTAAGCTATATGGGGTTTCCTAAAATTTTGGGTACCTATTGTAAATAAGGATTATATTGCATGGAGTCCCACAATTTGTGGAAACTACCATGTAGGCGGTTTCGTGGCGAGCAGGCCAAAAGATGCCACAGAACATATAGTCCCCCTTTAAGTAGATAGAATATGGGGTATATCAGGATCTTTTTATAATATACCCAAAGCCATATTCTATCTACTTAAGGGAGACTATAAGCCTTGACTTCTATGGTTGTATGCCGCAGCTGAGGTTCGCACGAAAGCCTGTTGTAGAAGCCCGACCAGTAGCATGGGTGCACCCCACTAGCCTGTAGCTAAGTAATTGTGTGAGACTTTTGGGGTACCAGTGCGTGCCCAACATGAACTAGTATTGTTGTGAACCTCCCTAAGCCCTAAACCCTAAACCCTAAACCCAGACAACACTCAGAACGCCTTACAAGGACACGAGAGATCTCTCTGACATTCCTTCTCCGTCCAGTATATGAACAATAGTCTAAACTCCTTAGAGGAGGTTTAGGATTTAGGGTCTAGGGTCTAATGTTCCCAAAGGGGGTTACATAGAAGATTATGTAGGCGATTATTAACAAGGGTTGTTAAGGGGGATACTAGGAGTTTAGCCCATACAGCAATAGGTCACTAAGCTCATGGAGAGTAAGGTTACCCCTGTTTATCCCTTGCACTTCCCCCTCCCTTAGTTTCCGTAGCTTCTCGTGATCTACCGTAAATTCATGGGGTTCCTTACTACCCTCCTCTTTACTACCCCTCTAGGTTCCCCCTTTAATTAAGGCTGTTTAGGATAATCAGGTTTGGTTGAGGTTAATTAAGGTGGAACCTAGGGTGGGGAGTAGTATAGAGGGGGGTAGTAAGGAAACCCATGATAAATCATGAGCCGTTTAGGGTTTAGGGGGTCTGTGGGCGGAGGTAGATTTGGCAGCCAAGTCGTTTGACATCTCGCTGGGGATGCAGCTGCGCCTGCACTGTGAGGTTCAGGTTTAGGGGCCTAGGCGCTGACCTTTTGTTTAAAAGAGTTCTAATGGGAACCCCAAACCGGGAACCCCAAGAATATAGTAGGAATATAATAGAATACAAGGACCCTGGTAGGTATATTCCCTATATACATAGCTACTATATTCTTGAGGTTCCCTGTTTGGGGTTCCCAATAAAGTCTCTTTAAGGTTCAGTGTGGACCCTAAACCCTAAACCGCTTCTAAAGTCCCATTCCTAACCCCTGAACACCCTCTGGGACTGAATTGTTCTGCTTCTGCAAGCAGCTTCTTAGGGGTAACCTAGGGACCTTAAACTACATTTCAGGGACATAGGGTTCTGTGTTGGGGTTATGTTGGGCTTATATAGAAACACTGGAAGAGCAGATGCTAACTACCATTTATGGCCCTCCTACCGTACTTGGAGGGTCATGGGGACCTAGTAAGTAGGTTAGTAATGGGGAGAACTGGGGTTATTATATGGCTTTTAGGGGTTGTTAACCTACTTACCAAGTCCCCCTGGCCCTAAACCCTAAACCCTATCTGCTATAACCCTATTTATAAAGTTCCGATGACCCTCCAAGTAGTAGCTGAGTAGCTCCCCCTTAAGCCCCTTAGGGTTTCGGGTTAGGGTTTAGTGCTTAGGGTTTAGTGGTAGGGTTGAGTGCTTAAAGGTTTAGGGTAAGGGTTTAGGGCTAGAAAAGAGTCGGCTAACTAAGGGGTAGCCTGGGAAGCGGGGGTTTAGGGTTTAGGGTTTGAGTCCATGATATACATGACTTGAACCCTGAAGCCTAAACCATGATATTCGATTTTTTTGGGGCCAGGCAACTCAGGACTACTGTTGTTAAATCCTGCATGACCTTAGTCTGACTTAGCGTAATTACTGTAGATCCGAAACTCCCAAGGTATGAGGTGTTTCGGTCATGCATTTTTTTGTATCAAGCCTCTAAACATATGTAACCGTTTTCCATTGTCTTTTCCATCTCATTCTCCATCATGGGCGGTGTAACACATCCTACATCTCCCTAAGCCCCACACTACACCCTAAATCCTAAAAACCCTACACCCTACACTCTAAACCCTAAATCCTAAACCCTACACCCTACACTCTAAACCCTAAATCCTAAACCCTACACCCTACACTCTAAACCCTGAATCCTAAACCCGACACCTTACACCCTAAACCCTAAACCGCGAACCCTACACCCTGAACCCTAAACCGAAACCGTAGGAAGCCTCAAACCGGTTCTTTTTTTGGCGGGGCAGGTTCACTTCGACCCCTTAGGGCTCTGGGGTGAAACCCCCCAAGGTTTAGGGTTTAGGGTGTAGGGCTTAGGGTTTAGGGTTTAGGGTTAGGGGTTTAGGGGCTTAGGGTTTAGGGTTTATTGGATGAATGTTAGGAATCCTTGAGTCTTTTGGGGCATGGGAGTCCTCATATTTATGTAAACAGGATCCTTTTTTCCCAGGGTAATGTGGCCTCAGTTTCCGGTTTAGGGTTTACGTGCTTAAGGTTCAGGGTTTAGGGCCCTTAATCTAGGGATGCAGATGGATTATGGAGGTTCTTCTTAGACCCCCATTCGTTGACTATACTTAATATTGGGGGCGTGAGGTAAGGGATGTTGAAGAGTACTGTTGGGAGTAGGGGTTTGATGCCAAGACTTCAAACGAACTGAACACTGATCCCCTCATTGGTTTCTCCAGATGAGACAGGCGTCCAAAAGCTACAAGCGCACACTCCAGACCTCACATCCAAACCCCAAACCCCTAATCCACAAAGTAGGCCCTAAACTGCATCCCAAACCCGTAATCACGATCTCGATAAGATGTAGGCTTTATGAGATGATGATAGATTACGGTTTAGGGTTTAGGGTTTAGGGTTTAGGGTGGTACGGGCTGCTTGCAGATTTGTTTGTCGGCTTGTAGTAGCCTTATAACCATGGAATTTAGCATGGCAGTATATGGAGTACCTGTGCACAACTACTAAGGAACTTCCAGGTAGGATCTTGCGAATCCGTTTGTGAGTATTCTTGTTGTCGCTAGTTAAACTGTGGTGCCTTAAGATAAGCCCTCGTGGAAGGATTTCAGTACCAGAGGAGTGCCCAAAACGGCTCCTTCAGCACCCTCTTCAAGGCTGAAATAATGAAATGACGTTTTTGTGATGGACGTCATTGGTGCAGCTGCTTCGTGCTTAGCTGGCTAGGAACAAACAGAGAAACTAAACATTAGCTTCTTGCAGGGATATCTTTACCTTCTAGGATTTGGTTGTGCAGGGCTTTAAATGGCTTTCCTCGAGCTACTTGTCTGCTTAGGCTATCATGGGTCCGCAAACTAATAGCAACCTCACGACAAGAACCGTGTAATCCTTTAGGGTTTTCAAAGCCTCCATGCAGCTTGAAGCTAAGCCTCAGAGTTGAGGGCTTGCAGTGCTTTTACGTGCAAACCCTACCCATCCTCAGAGTCCAACCCTAAACCCTAAACCCTAGACCCTAAACCCTAAACCCTAGACCCTAAACCCTAAACCCTAAACCCTAAACTCTAAACCCTAAACCCTAAACCCTAAACCCACCCTTACGTAATCCCAAGCTCTTCATCCTGCACCCCGCGGCAGGTCCTAAACCTCACACCCGGTTCAAGGGGTTCAGGCCTTAGGGCTCAGGGTTTAGGGTTTAGGGTTTACGGCTCAGGGTTTAGGGTTTAGGGCTTAGGGTTTAGGGTTTAGGGCTCAGTAGATTTGCTCCACCAATCCTGGAGAGGTAAGTATAACCTGCTCGGAAACTGTAGTCATGGCCTAATTACATGTCTCCCAAAAACAGCTTCCTAAGATGTAAACTGGTTCTATGGCCTTTGTAATTCCCCTCAAGAATTGCGGACTGTAATTCATGGAGAAATCCGTGCAGCGGCCCATAGTAGGGTTGAGGCTTTAGGGGCCCCTCATAACCTATATTACAAACAGACTTACTATCTCAAGAGATCCTCCAAGCATGACAAACACAGAAAACCGCCAACCCTAAAGGGAGTGCCAGTAGGAGCCCATAGTAGCCTCCCCCCATGGTAGCCTCTCCCCCCAAAACCACCCTAAACCCTAAACCCTAAACCCTAACCCCCCCAAACCCCAACACCCTAAATCCCATAACAAAATCCCAAAAGATCAAGGCAGCGGCCGTCCAAGGAGATCTCCGGCCGCCCGGCAAGAAATGTTTCCTATAGGTCTATCAGGAACAGGGTTTAGGGTTTAGGGTTTTAGGGTTTAGGGTTTTGGGGTTTTGGAGTTTTGGGTTCAGGGTTTTGGGTTTTGGGGTTTGGGGTTTAGGGTTTAGGGTTTAGGGTTCCTATAGGTGTATCAGGAACAATATGACTTACAGTCTAAACTCCTTAAAGGGGTGTAATTTAGGGATTATATAGGGGACTACTATAGGGCACATTAAGGGGGATACTAGGAGTTTAGACTACAGCTCATATAGGGGATAACATTTTCCATGTTGGCAATTTTCCAGCCTAAGCCCTAAAGCCTATTTCAGTACCATGTGCTTTTAAGTACAATCTGAAAATCTTCGAAAGATCCGCAAAAGACCCACGAAAGGTCCGCGAAAGGTCGCGTAGGCCGAGCAAGCCCCCAGCATTGCAAACCATGGGAGACGACATAGCTTCTGCAATCCAGTGTTGGAGTTTAGGGCTTGTGTGTAAGTTCCAACCCCACTTCACCTT
>CAJNIZ010008132.1:3563-15100 GCA_905231905.1 Symbiodinium pilosum
TCTAAAAGGGGGCTATATGGGGTTCCATGTTAGTTTGGGGGAGTGTACCGGATTTGCATAATAAATCTAGACAGGTTGGTCTATATCTATAAGCGATTTCATTATTAGGGGGTGGGGGGATCACTTTTGAGGGAGGGGATTATGAATACAGACAATCGAGGTCCTCTGCTACCATTACTGGAAGAAATCCCGCGCCGTCCCTAAACCCTGAATCCTGTATAACCCAATGTAGTAGTTTCCATTTTCTTTTCCATGATCCCCATGTCATCCCTATCTAACCCTATATCACCTCTATATAACCCCTATATCAACCCTATATAACCCTCATACAACCCTATATAACCCCTATTACCCTATATTCCCTAAATACTCCTAATATTACTTCAATGCGTGTATCGCGGTGGCACAGGCATTTTGGCCCCAGAGGCCCAAACAGGCGCAAGATGTCCTTCTATCACCCTCTAGGATTCAGGGTTAGGACTTAGGACGTATGGCTTAGGGTTTAGGGTCTAGGACGTAGGGTTTAGGGCTGAAGGTTGAGGGTTTAAGGCTGAAGGCTTAGGTTTTTGGGGCTCAGGGTTTAGGGTTTCAGAATCACATTATGTCCCTTAAATTGCCGGCTCCGCGCAGCAAATTTCGGCTTCAACGTGGTGCTCGGCGACGCGTGCCATGTCTCAGCGTTAGCGGCTCAGAACCAAAAAACAACACATGGGACCTGGCCTATAAGGGGGTTTCCCAAGATTAGGGGTACTTTTTTGGGGGTCCCCATAAGAAGGATCGTAGCATTTTGGGGTCTATAGTGGGGTTTCTAATTTGGGAAACTACCAATTTATTGTTCCAAAAATGGCAGAAACTCATTTCGGCATCCGTGTTGCAATAGGAACCCCAATACAAGGACATGCATTATACTTTAGGTGGACCCCATCCAGTAATGGTGACTATAAGGGATAATAAGGGTTACATTTAGGTTCTCTTATGTTCCTATTACACCACTGTTACCACGTGGCGGGTCCTCCTAAATCATACTGATCTCAGACCAATCCTCATATGGATCCCCATTCCCTTTGCTTTTCCTGGATGCTGGTAAAGAATCATGGTTTCCGGTTTAAGGCTTGAGGTTTAGGGTTTAGGGTTTAAGGTTAAGGGTTTAAGGTTCAGGGTTTAAGGTTTAAGCTTTAGGGTTTAAGGTTTAGCCTTTTGGGTGTAGGGTTCAGGATTTAGATCCTATATCCTCCTAATTACATGTCCCTATAACCCGTATTAGTTTCCATTTCTTTCCATTACACTGAATATCCGTAGATACTCCTGTACCAAGGTGTTTGGCTCGAGGTCCGCATTCTGGATTTCTGGGAGGTGGGTAAAGGGTGCCTGGGTACCTCGGAATTACGTGGGGCTATATGAGCCGTAATCTAAACTCCTAGTATCCCCCTTAATAATCCCTATAGTAGTCCCCTATATAATCCCCTAAATAACCCCCTTTACGGAGTTAGACTATAGCTCATATATGGGAACGGAAAAAGATATGGAAACTACTACAAGTCAAGAATGTTTAAGCTTTGTGGCTTAAGGAATTGTACAGTAAATTAACAATTGTGACCGTAGTAGGGGTGGGGTGGCTGTAATAATCTATGTTGTCCCTGACAGGAGGCCCACAGAACTGGAAGCTCTTGCTTGTTGTGAATGGGGCTTTTGTTAAATGAATAATTGGTTACTCCACCTCCCGTGAACAAGGACCCCCTAAACGGCGGGGCCAACAGCTTTCGCGTAGGACTGCCCTGCACCAACGGGATTGGTAAAGGTTTTAGGGTTTAAGGTTTAATGTGTAGGGATACATGGGGAAACGGAAAAAGGATATGGGAACTAGGACCAGGGCGCGTATTCTGCCTGTGTTTTGCAAGCAGAAAATGCACTTCGTATTGTAAATCACTTTCGGGGACGTACTGAAACCATTTCCAAAAAACAGGTTAGTCCTGTGAATTCTTACACGAACCCCGAGCTGCTCTTCCGCTTGCAGCTGCCATCTGCAAATCTTGGGGCACGACACTGCAGCGACACTCGGCTACTGCACATACGCAGGGACACGAAGACTGTTGCAAAGGATCTCACCTCTTCCTCCTGCAGTGCTCCCTCTGCTTCTCTTTCCTCCTCTGCTTCCCTGTCCATTGCCTGGAGTAGGGTGTCCGTCACGATGGCCGAGATGTAGCTGACTGCGTCCTGCAAGGCCGCGAGCGCCGTGGCTATCTCGGGGTAAGGCGGTTTGCCAGCCTTTCCACCCTGGCCTCAATCCATGGTGTGAGTTGCCATGGTTGATGGATTGGTACCCCCTGAGCTTCAGCCTGCTCGATGGTCTCTCTCTCGCTGCCGGGTACTACTATCTTACTTACAGTAAAAACCCTTTGAAAAATGCTAACATATAGGGTCCCCTATTAAAGCCTTTAGGGAAAATATTAAATATCCCAGGGGCCTACCCAGCCACAACCTTCTGCGGAAGACCACTTGAACCCACTTGCTGGCGCGGTTCTGCTCCCGATCCGCGGTCAGGAGGGCGTGAACATGAGCCAGTCCCAAAGCTACCGTCGCCCCTACGCCGCCTGGGGTTTACCGTTCAGGCCAACTCTCCGTTATTGGGGATTGTATAGGACTAATGTGGAGGGCGATTCTGATCCAACTATAACCATACAGCGGATGGCAAAACACCATCATGACCTTCAGTACCATTATACCCTGGGGAAGTATGGTAGTATAGTTTAGGAGGACCCCCCACCCTGTAATAGTGGTATAATAGGAATATAAGAGGACCCTAATATACTCCCTATTATCCCCTATAGTCACTATTACTGGGTGGGGGGTCCACCTAAAGTATAGTACACAAACGTCAGGCGGGATCTTTAGTATCAACAATATGCAATGGACTGACGGAGCTTCTAACTGAGCAATACCTACAATAATGACCCTAAACCCTAAACCCTTTGCAAACCCTAAACCCTAAAATCCTAAACCCTAAACCCTTAACCCTAAAATCCAAAACCCTCAAACACTAAACCTTTAACCTTAAACCCAAAACCCTAAACCCTACATAATGATTCAGTTGGGGGGCCGGTGGGGACCTTGCGGATATAGAAAGTCCCCAGTTTTCCTCCCTACGAGGCACAGGCATCTCTAGGGGTATGTAGCGGTTTCCCAAAAGTAGGGGCACCTTTGAAGGGGATATAGGGGTTACATAGGCAGAGTATATATATATACCATATATGCATATGTATAATAGGGTTTAGGGTTTAGGAATTAGAGTTGAGGGTTTCCCTAAATTCGGGGTACTATTTTGGAGTCCCTGTAATAAGGGTTAAAGTATTTTGGGTTCTATATTGGGGTCCACCAATTTTGGGAAAGTACCATCTAGGGTCAGGAAGACTTAGCAAGCAAGCCCATAAGTAGGCTAATGTGTTTCTACATAGACTCCATCTGTATCCTCCAGGTGGACCCCCCACCCTGTAATAGCAATAGTAGTATAATACACGCGGTTTAGGGTTTAGGGTCCAGGCTTTAAGGTTTAGGTTTAGGGCAATTAATAGTGGTCTAGTAATGGTCCAACAGAAGAATACGAGGACCCTAGTGTAATCACCATTATTCCTTACAGTCCTTCTTACTGGGTGGGGGTCCACCTACTATATCCCACATATTTATTTAATTACACTTTTAGGCATGGAAAAGCATGGTAGGCGTTCAGGCTACTTCTTTAAACAACCCCCGAAATCCCTGCTTTGGGGGCCGATGGCATCTACTATACAGGTTTCGCCTCTGACAAAGACTAAATCCAATAAAGAACCCAAAACCTTCAACCCCCTTAAATCCCTTAAACCCCTAAACCTGAAACCCGAAACCCTAAAACCCTAAACCCCTTAATTCCTTAAACCCTTGAACCCCTAAACCCGAAATCCTAAAACCCTAAACCTCAACCCTAAGGACTTGAAATCCTTGAACCCTTGAACCCTAAACCCAGAGACCGGATCCAGGAGCCGGACTTTCAGCATCCCAGACCTTGCCACACTCTTTCATAGGGTTTGGGGTTTACAGTTCAAGGACCCGAAGAATAGGGTTTAGGGTTTACAGTTCAAGGACCCAAATAATAGGGTTTAGGGTTTACAGTTCAAGGACCCGAAGAATAGGGTTTAGGGTTTAGGGTTCAGGGCCCCAAATAATAGGGTTTTAGGGCCCAGATACGATAATGTTAATGGTATTTGGGCCCTAAAGCCCTACTATTCAGGTCCTTGGACCCTTAGGGTTTGGCATGTGATCAAAAGTCATGTCGTGGGCTCAAAAATTAGGGTCCCATTTTGCCCTAAATATTAGGTGCCATAACAGAACCTAAAGGGGGCCATGATTTTGAGAACAAATCATGTAGCCGGCTTAGGGGTTTCTGATAAGAGGGTACCCTTCGGATTGGGACTGAGGGGTTAGGGTTTCTCACTTGCGGTGCGCTGCGCGGGGTTCTGGGCAAAGTATATCTCTCCTTCCTAGGCTGTCTGTATGCTTCGAAACCACCATCTGAGTTTTCGCGCAATCAGTGTGCTCTCACAGAAGAAGTTGAGGACCCAGGAAAACCTTTCCCGAACAGTATTTGTTCCTGTCTAGCAAGAGAAACGGTGTCCTTACCCGCCCGCACCCACCCAACAGTGTACCTCCTTCGCAGTCTGAGTTGCACAAAGTCAAGATGCACTTCCAAAACCCTACTCCTTAAATCCTGAGCCCTAAGACATACCTAGATCCCAAAAGAATAACAGCGTAAAGCCCATGCACATAGCCAAAACGAGCCAATATTCTACATGCTGGTAAAGGTCGGGTATAACCCTAAACCGTAAACTACACTAAACCCTAAAGCTTCAACCACCCGCACCCTGAACCCTACACCAACCTAAACCCTAAACCTCAAAAACTTTGCCAAGGGCCGGCCAAGGCGCAACAAGATGCTGGTCGAAGCCCCCAGCAACTAGTCGAGTGCTGCAGCTGCTAAAAGAGAGGCTGCAAACCTGGCTTTTGGAGGGAGGGCTTGGTTTAGGGTTTAGGGTGGTCTAAGGTTTAGGGGGGTTTCGGGTTTAGGGGGATTTAGGGTTTAGGGTGGTTTAGGTTCAGGGTGGCTTAGGGTGTTTTAAGGTTTAGCGTGCTTTACAGTTTAGGGTGGGTTCGGGTTCAGGGTGGTTTAGGGTTAGGGCTTAGGGTCTAATTAGGGTGGTGCAGGGTATGGGATGGTTTGGGTTTTAGGATGGTTTTAGGTTCAGGATGGTCTAGGGTTTAGTGTGGTTTAGGGTCAGGTGCTTAGGGTTTAGGAGGGCATTCTGACCCTTGCAACCTGAAAGTAGTTCGAGAATTCCTCGTACGCAGGTTTAGGTTTTGGGGCCGGAGCCTCGTAGATTTCCCATCCAAAGCCCTACTCCCCAAGACCTAAACCCTAAACCTTTAAACCCTAAACCTTAAACCCTAATCCCTAAACCCTAATCCCTAAACCCTAAACCCCAAGACCTAAAGTCACCTCGTACTCTCAAGGCGCCTCGTCCGCGTGCTTCAACTTCACTGGCACTCCTTCTGGACCTAAGTGTGAATCACAGATGGGGGTTTAGGGTTTAGGGTTTAGGGGTACTGCCCCCTCCCAGTAACAGGCTAGATTAGGGGTCCTATTAAGGGCTATACATAACCATATTAGAAGTATTATCCAACTGTTACTGAGGGGGGGCAGTACCCAAGGCTTGGGGTTCAAGCTTTGGGGTTTAGGATTTCAGGTTTAAGGTAGGGTCCCTAAACCCTAAACCCTGAACCCCTGAACTTTAGGAATTCAGGCTTAGGGTTTAGGGTCTAGGGTCCCTTTTCATGGAGCACATACACCATCGGTTGCCTGGGATCATCAGGTAGAAAGGTAAAGGCTTTGCCTTGCTGGATAGAGAGCACCGTAACTGGCGTGTGAAAGGCCTGAGCAAAGGCAGCAATCTCGACTTGGGATGCCCATTGGCCTTTGTGCTCCCTAAACCCTAAACCCTAAACCCTAAACCGCGGCTTCAGCATGCCTGGAGTTTGTGGAAATGATCAACGCAGATTCTAGACCTGTGAGACTTGAGTTCGTCCGGCCAGGGAGTCTATCCACAACAGAGTAACGGTGCGAGAGGTCTAGAATGCTCAACAAGATTACATCAAGACCCTAAACCCTAAACCCTTAAACCCCTAAACCCTTAAACCCTAAACCCCTAAACCCCTAAACCCTGAACCCAGTATGACCCCTGGTCTGTGATTATGGTCCTTATCAAGGTCTTGGCCTCAATTGGCACCGGTCGAACCCGTGTACTGTACCAGCCTCAGCCTGAGGGATGCGATCTAATACTTAACCCCTAAAGGCCACCAACTGGTTTGCTGTTAAGGAACTTAAATTAAATAACTATATTGGAGAAACCCTATTATTTACTATACATACCCATTATGGTAACTCAATTTAAGTTCCTTAACAGCAACCCAGCCAAAGGTCCTAAAGTCTAACCCCTAAACCCTGTTCAGGAACTTAGGGTTGAGGGTTTAGGGTATAGGGTTTAGGGTGTATTGATCCCCCTGTATTGGAGAATCAAATGGAAAAGAAAATGGAAAATGAAATGGAAACTGGGAGGGGGGGGAATATATAGGGATTCAAGGAACTTAATTTAAAGGTCCTGAAGTCTAGCCCCTAAACACTCAGCTGCGGTGCCCTGCGCCCGGATTTTTGGATAATTATAGTCCCCCTTCAGCAGATAGAATATGGCTTTGAGTATATTAGAATAAGATCTCCATATACCCCATATTCTATCTACTTAATGGGGACTACAACCCCTAAAGGCCCCCAAAGGTCCTACACTGGGTTATTCTTAAGGAACTTAGTTTAAGTTACTATGTTGGGGAAACCATATTAGAAACTCATAACAACTATGGTAACTTAGTATAAGGCTTGTAACAGCAACCCAGTAAAGTCTACCTCGCTTTTGACACCCTTCTTGTTTACGCGTCCTCCGTTCTGCCGGGAAGGTGCGAGTGGCGCTCAGCAACACACTCAAAGCAAACTACTAGCACTGCTGCCTAGAAGTTTATCAGAACGGCTGGAGTAATTATGTGGCGTATAAGGGTACTTAGTCCCCTGACCCTCCAAGTAAAGGTGTCTGTTCCATGATGTCGGCAGTACCCAAGACTTTAGATTCTCAAGAGAAAGAGGGCTTTAGGGTTCAGGGGGCCCCTGAACCCTAAACCTTTTGCTAAACCCAAAACCCCTAGACCCCAAAACCCTAAACTGATCAACCCTGAACCCAAAACCCCTAAACCCTATACCCCCACACCCTTTTCATCATTCTCGGGTTCGTAAAATCCTCTCATTATTCAATCCCTACTGGAGCAAAACCTACGGTCCGCCGATTAGGGATTAGGTTTTACGGGTTTAGGGTTTCGGGATGAGGAGTTAGGGTTATGGGTTGAGGTTATAGTCCCCCCTTAAGTAGATAGAACTTGGGGTACATGGGGATCTCAAGATGGTTTTGCGGCATTCCAGCCCTAAACTCCAAATCCCAAACCCTTAACCCCAAATCCTAAACCCTAAACCCCAAATCCTAAACCCTAAACTCTGTCTACTTTAGGGGGACTCTAATCCCTGAAAATCAACGGACTTTTGAGAGCCTCACGCGGCGGAGAGGTGATTTTGCACCTGGAGAGCCCAGAAAGTCTATTTCCAACACGCCTGAACCTAGAATAGGGGGGTTTAGGGTTGCTTAGTGTTTAGGGTTGCTTAGGGTTTAGGGTTTAGGGTTGTTAAGGTTTAGGGTCTAAACTCTTCAAGGGGTTGTTAAGGGGATTCTATGGGGTTCCGATTATAGAGCCTATCAAGGGGGATACTGGGAATTTAGACTATAGCTTCTATGGGAACTATACATATCTAGCCATTGATTCAGGCTCAGGGTTTCAATTGAAAATCTATTTAGGATTTAGAGCCTAGAGCGTACAAACACGGATTTAGAACTCATTGAAGGTGTATAGCTGCATAGCTCCGTGTTATGAAGTCATGTACGCTTGAAATGCTTAGGCAATTAGGGTTCAGGGTCTGCGTAGGGATTCGCTTCTAGGATGCTTTCAGGTTTCAGGGAATAAGGTTTAGGTGGTATCTGGGGTTTAGGGTTCAGGGTTCGGGATTTAAGATTCATCTAGCGTTTAGGATTTGTTTCTTTCAGGAGGATGACCTTTGTACTGGGGGGAGTGGAGGAGTGAATACAGTTACCTGAACCCCGGAAAGCTGTCTCCAGCGGGCTGAGCAGGCACGCTTGCCCCAGGCGGGCGCGTTTCCCGTCTCGGGCGGGAATTGGCCCATCTGCAAGCAAACGAGCAAATGAGCACCAATAGGTACGAAATGAGCCTGCAATCAGTACTGGGCGCAGCACAACTTCAGTTGGGGGCAGACTCTCCACTTCAGTCTGGTGAAGGGACCTTTGACTCACGTCTTTTCCTGCAGTGCGCCGCGATTATTCCGGATGCTAGCAGGTGTCCCTAACCCCTTACGCCCAAAGACCCTAAACCCTTAGAAAGGTGTGGGGAGCATAGCAAGGTGATAGGGCTGCAGGCAAGTCTTATGGTGCCTCAAAGCCATTACCTAAACTCCGTACACCATAATAATTTTCTGCTGAATATTTAGGTTCCTACAGTACTGACTCCATGACGGGATCCTGAACATTGACCCCACTTGAAAGCCCTGAACCCTAAACCCGGGCTTAGGGTGTTAGGGTTTTAGGGCTCAGGACCTTAGGGATTTAGGGCTTCGGATTCTAGGGTTTGTAAGCCAACCCTAAGTCCTTACAGTTTAGAGTTTAGGGATTAGGGTCCAAGGCTTTAGGATTTAGGCCTTTAAGCTTAGGCTTCGGGGTTTAGGGTTTTAAGGTTTAGGGTTTTACTAGGGCTCTCCTGGAATGAAGCTCTAAACCCTAAACCCAACCCCAAGTTCTGGACCCAATGACTATCGCAGGACTCTCACAGGGTTGCTTTAGGGGCTGGGATTACCAGAGTCTTCTTGCTATGTACTATTCACATCCCTGGCCCTGCAGCAAATGCCCTAGTTCTACCTGAACTCCAAACCCCAAACTCCAAACCCCCAAACCCTATACCCTGGATCCCTAAGCCTGACACCCCAAATCCTAACCTTTTGCGGCCCTTGAGGGTATAGGATTTAGGGCTCAGTGTTTATTAGGATTCAGGTTGTAGGGTCTAGGGCTGTGACCCCCAACACAAAGTAAGAAAAGTATCTTCTGACGTCTTATGACTAGCATATTGGTCTTCTGGCATCCTCATTGCAGAGTTACGCATACCAAAGTCCCCCTGTGTTAAACCGCAAGCACCCGCGTACAAGCCAAGAGTTCGCATTCATTTCGCTCAACTTCCCAGTACCTGGGTCACAACAAATCTAAACCTGCCAGCCTTAATTTAATTCAGGACTTGGGTTCTCGACCCCTGCCAAAAAGATCCTCGGACTATCATGTGACTCTTACAGGGTCTCGGGTCTGTACTATGGGGTAGTTACTAGACCGCCTCCCTAATAATACAGCCCCCTGTTCATCCATATTACCAATATATTGTAGCATACTGCAAAGGGAAGAATTATGCTTAGGGCAGTGGGAGTTTAACTTTAGACCCTAAACCCTTAAACCCTAAACCTTATTAAATACCTATACTTATACCCTTAAAGAAGCTAGCCTCATGCGGGGAAGGGACTAGAAGTCAAATCATAAACCCTATACCCTAAAAAGCCCTAACCACATTTGGAGAAGGGATTACAGGCAAATCTTGGGCCCCCCGACAGTAGCCCGGCATCAAGACCCAGATCTCTGGCCAAAAGGGCGCGTTTGCGCAGCTGCGCAGCCTCCGCGTCCTGTGCATGGCTTGCAGGCTTAAGTGATTATATGGGTTTAGGGTTTAAGGGTTTTCTAGGGATACTGTGAAGTTTGGGGAGTGGAAAAAAGAAAACTGGAAAAAAAGAAAACTGGAAGCTACTATCACACCTCTCCGCAACCCGTGCATGGCTTGGGCTTGAAGGCCTACGGGGGTTGAAATTTCCGGTTTCGGGCTTGAGGCTTGGTATGTGGGATTTAGGTTTTAGGGTCTGGAAAAAGGGTTTATGCTTTTGGGCGGGTCTAGAAGCTGGGTTCAAGGTTCAGGGCTTGCTGATATAGGTTTTAGGATTTATGTGATAGTTGCTGCTACCCTCCGAGAGTCGCAAAGCGACCTTCGCATTTTTCTTGGAGGTCATGCTTTGGAACTCTAAGCGCCTAAAACATAATCCTAAGCCCTAAACCCTAAATCAGGCTTTAAACTTTTAAGCCTACGCCCAAGGCCTCCACCCTTACCTCCCTAAACCCAAAAGTCGCTAAACTACAAAAGCAGGGTTTAGAGTTTGGGCTTTAGGGCTTAGCGGTATGTAGGGGTTGCATGAAGGCAACATAGGGGCTATGCAGGGATTATAGAGGGGTTACGTAAGGTTCCTGTAGGGGTTATACATGGATCTTATGATATCCCTCACCTAGCCCATATGATCCCAAGAATTTCGAGGGTAGGGACAATCATGGGGATTATATGGGCAATAGTCTGAAGTCCTAGTATCCCCCTTAATAAGCCCTGCAATACTCGCCACAGAAACTCTTTGCAACCTTCCCGTGCAATCGGCCCGACGGTCCCTACTTGAAGGGTCAGGGGGACTTCAGTAAGCAGGTTAGCAATAGGAATGATGGGGGTTACTACATGCTTTATCGGGGTTACAAATGTACTTTCTTCTTCCCCCTGACCCTCCAAGTATATCCCCCTACGGTCCATTTCAAGTTTACAGGCCGCCAAAAGAATATCTCATCCATTCTACAGGAAATGGGACAGACGGTGTCACGAGACTCTCAGACGCCCATACCGAATCCGAAACTAACCCTGCTGTTCCTACAGTGCATACCTCCTATATGGGTCTTTCTCAAAAATTGGGGTACCATTGTAGGGGTCCCCATAATAAGGACTATAGTATATTGGGATCTATGTTGGGGTCCCCCTATTTTGGGAAACTGCCATATGCTCCATAAAGCTGTGAAACACGAGAATCATACTTCCTCACTCAACCACGTCTTTGTGGGCCTACACTTGATGAACTTCAAGCACCTGATTCCAAGTCCCGAACAATCATACCGCAACCTATACTACAGTTGCCATTACCCAAATCCCAAGCACCTAGTATTGAGCCTTTAAAGGTACCCTATATATTTCCCTATATATTCCCTATATGGTGATGTCCCAAAATTGGGGGACCCCCAATATAGACCCCAAAATACTACAATCCTTATTCTGGGGACCTCCAAGAAAGTACCCCGAATTGGGGAAGCGCCTTAATAACCCCTATAGTAGTCCCCTATAGTAGTCCCCTATATAACCCCCCTTTAAGGAGTTTAGACTATGGCTCATATGGAAGTTACGAGGTGCATCCATTGTTCGTGATCGCAGGGGTACAGTAACATAGAGCGCTGAATGGT
>CAJNIZ010008133.1:0-14752 GCA_905231905.1 Symbiodinium pilosum
GCAGCAGCCGCAGCAGGAGGAGGAGCAGTAGTAGTAGTAGTAGTAATAATAATAATAATGCTACAAGTCTCGGAAACTCAAAACCGTGAGTTCAGAAAACGTGATTCCAAACAAGAATGCGGTCTTGGAAACCATGAATCACAAATGGAGAAGACAGGAACACGCATCACAACCACAAACTTATGGTCCGCACAGACAAAGCACCTGAATGGCGAAGAAACATTTTCATCTCCGCCAAAAGGGAGTCGGTAAATGCAGACTCCATGCTGTGTGAGCCAGTGAGGTGAAGACTTCGCGATACTCTGCATGTTCTTCTCGGGCCGAAATCTTCTCATTTAAGCGCTGGCCGTAATATGCATGGACTTGCAAACCTGTCTGGAACCAACTGGCACGGGATTCAGTGCTCTTTTTCGCAGGCTCCTGTGACAAGTTACGTGTCGAATGCCATCAGAGAGTGCAGCATCATGCTTTGATTGACTTATTCGGTCATGAGACTGGCATTGCAAGAACTAGCCCGCTAACTTTCACAAGCCACTTGGGCCGATGGCCCGCCGCCTTCAAGGCACAGCCATAGAGGATTGGAGAAACACAGCCATCTTTTACCTACACAGCCTACCAGGGTACCAGAGTAACCAGTAGAAGAAAAAAAACTACTACTACTTTTCTACATCTACCACTGCAGCCACGGTTAATGACCCTGCAGGGCCCTGTAGCCTGCAAGGTCATCACCCGATCACTCCAACCAACCGAATCAAATCGCCTGCTGCTTCTGCTGCTCGATCAATTGACGAAGTGCTGCCCTGGCTTTGCCCTGTCCTGCGAAGCTGGCACGCATCTGGCTACACTGCAACAGACTGAAGCGGCGGTTTCTTGGGGTGACAGCGACCTGTTACTGCAACGCGCCTGTCCCCTTGACGGTGAATTTGAGGAACCGGAGCTCGTAGAGGATGTGGTCACCTGCTTCGGCCACCACCCTGCCAGAGCTACATGCTGGCCAACCTTTTCTGGTGCTGCCTGATTGCTCCCTTGCGGCCAGGGAGACTCTCGAGGTTGGCTTCCAAAAGCTATCGGGCCTTGCCATGGTAGCCCGCACCTTGCAAAGAGATGCAGGACGGCAGCACCGCAGAGAGCCCAATGACTCAAATCTGCTGGAAGCGCCACTTGCTGCTGGGCTCCGATCTCAACATCCGGCGGCACGCTCACAACTGGTTGTTCTTCCCAGCGAACCTCCTTGCATGGGAATCCGAAGTCCTCAACGGCCTCTCCCTCAAGGTGCAGACACAATCCGACCTGCCAAGCTGCACCAATGCAAAACACATGCGTGGACCTCCCAGGCATGGGGAGTTTTGTCAACCATATCCCCACCTCAGTTGCACTCAGTGAGAGGTCTGAAGGCGTGATCGCCCTCTCACCAACCTTTGACAGAGCCCTTGAAAACAAATGCCGCGCGCAACTGCACACAGCTGGCTGCGCACAACTTCGCCCATCGTCTCACATCAAGGTCGCGCAAGAAGTCTGGTTGACATGCTCCTGAGATGCTCCCGAGCATCGACACCGAGCTCGACAGTTCAAGCTCCCGCGTGCTCCAGCCTGCTGCCGTGCTGCTCCAGGTACGTCCGGGTACGGACCACCATGGTCTCAGCTTGATGGCGCCACGGGACGAACAGGCGCAGGCACATGAGAGAAACTTGTTCAGCAGGCGCCTGCATGGACCATGCTGGTCCGGGAAGAGCGAAACCAGTCACCGCCTGGATTGCCTGGGTTGGCTTCAGGGCTGCTACTAGATTGCAGCAACTAGCATGTCTTTCGCCAAACGGTGGAGGCGGAGGAGGTTTGTGGTGGAGGTGGCGGGGGTGGTGGAGAAAAGACAGCAATAAGCAGGAATGAAACAAACAAACAGAAATCACGGGCTCCGCTTGCAAGAATCTTATGAAGGTTCAACCTGTTGTGTACAACTTCAAGGGTTCAACAGCTTGATGCTGGATAGCTTAACCACGCGACGTAAGATAGTCCAAAAGGGAGTACTTTCCTCATCACACCTGCTACCTTGCAATGGCAGGATGTGAGTTCTGCAAGAGGTAATTCACCGGAATACACTGAGTCATCGGCACAAATGCCACTCTTGCCATTGCCCAACTTCGCAGTCTACAGTCATGTTTCCACCGCTGCTGCAGAGGTGGCGATTCTGAGTGCAGATACTTATAGTGCATACTAAATGCCAACGGGCAAAGCTGGGTCCACCGCGCGTTCGTGAATCTCTGACGGTGCTGACAGACAACCACGTCCTCCGTGAGAAGCACCTCTGCACTGAAAGATGAAATCCTAATGGTCAGCGCTACCACGCACATCCAACATGTGCTGCTCTTGCACCAGGCAGGTACAAACACTTGGAGAGCCGCTCACCCATCATGCAATCCACTGGTTGGTCTATATGCAGTATTGGGATTTAATGGTAGCCCATGCCATAGAAATGCACGTGGTTCAAGGAGCCAAAGGTTTTTGTTGATGTTTGTGGCATCATAATTTGTGACTTCAGCCCTCACAGGCTAACAATGCTAGGCTATACGTCGCTCAGCTCAGGGCTATTGGGAAGGAAGCTACATTTCTACACGGACAACTCAAAACACATAACGTTGCACTTCAAAGAAGGAACCTGGGTGCTCGGAACATCTCGAAATGGCAGCAACCCCAGCAAGCAAATTCGCTGGAAGCCAAGGGACTCAAGCCACACGCATCAGTGAACATCTATTTCATGCGGATTCAAAATGCATGCCGCAAGCCTCTGCTCAATCCTCACAACCTGATCCCGTGAGGCCAGCATCAGGTGTGGGGCCAATGAAAACATGTGCAGCGTTGCACGGAACCTATCAGTTTTTCGCACGCAGGCTTTGCGCAGGCCGCACTGTCCGGCTTTGGAGCAAATGCGGGCTTGGAGCATTATCATCATCGCGGCTCAGCACAATTCACCGAGCCATGGTGGAGGCTCTCAACGCCTGTCAAGACGATGGCCCAATACGTCCTGCAAGTCGGGATGCTGGATATATTGGGACTTGATAAGAGGATATATGGGGTTCTTCTTCCAAGACTGGAGACCCAAATGGAAAAATCACATGAATAATGAAATGGAAGCTGGGAATATATTGTACACGCAAATTGTGCTTTGCAGGTGAGCCTTCCGGCTGCATCCACCGAAGGAGCTCCTGAAAAGCAGCGGCAGGATGCTCCCCTCTTGTGTGAGCTCCCTCTTTGGAACATTTTAGCGGCAGTCTACAGGCATTATATGAGCTATAGTCTTATATCCTAGTATCTCTCTTCGTAACCCCTATAATACCCCCCTAGATTATAGTCCCTTACATACATACCCCCCCCCTGAAAGGAATTTAGACTGCAGCTGTACCCCTGACTATTTGGCGCAGTACTCTAATCTACATCCAAAAAGGGTCCATAATTTTGAGAATATCCTATATGAGAGCCAAGGTCTAAACTCATCGTACCGCCCTTAATACCCCTATGATACTCCCCTGGAGAATCCCCTACATAGACCACCCTAAAAAAGAACTAGACTATAGCTCATATGAGCTGTGGTTTTAACTCTTGGTGTTCCCCTTTGTAACCCCGAAAGTAGTCCTGTCTATAAACCCCTATATACACCCCCTTAAGGAGTTTAGACCTGAAACCCTAAACCCTAAACCCAAAATCCCTTTACAGCCCCCCTCGAAGGAGTTTGGACCAGAGCTCACACAGGTGCAGCCGAACTGTTTTAGCCGTGGCCTCGATCCGGACCAGGGGCTCATCCTGGCTAGCAGATTTGGTGGTTCCCAACATGGAGGGTGTAAACCTTTGAAGGGGCTATAGAGGTTAGATAGGGATATATAGGGAGTGTATAGGTGTATATATATATATATGTATATAGGGTTTCCCAAATTGAGTACCGTTTGGGGTTCCCTATAGTAAGGGCTATAGCCCAGTGTCCCCTTGTTAGGGGAGTCTACCATTTTGTTTTTTTGGGTAGTTCTGCACATCAGCTCCAAAAGGATACAAGAGCTTCCCAACTTCAGGCATCATTTTCCTTTAATTACTATTTAACACCAGGCAGCATCAATGCAAAGCTAGGCAGGCTGACCGCTTGGTCATCCTTCTCAAGGACACACCTTACAAGTCGGTCTCATTCTCGTAGAATGTGTGAACTTCTGAACATGGGAGTTTCCCAAAATTAAGAGCACCTTGTTTTGGGGGATCCCTATAATAAGGATCATACTGGATTGGGGTCTATGTTGGGGTACCCCAATTTTGGGAAACTACCCAATCGAGCTTGCAGCCAGAGTCTGCTGATGTCGGGCGACCTTGGGGCCAACTCTTGCTGCTCAGGGAGGGGTCGTGCGGTACCCAATCTTACTAGGACTATGAATATTATCACTACTGGTTTGCTGTTCTTATTACTAGTACTCTTATTTTAAGGAACTTTCAGTCTTAGAAGTCTAAGGTGCCAAACGTTGTTGATGAGTCGATGTCCATGAGCAAGGCCGAGAAAGCTCCAAAGTTCTGCGAGCGCCAAGGCATGAACTTTGAGGCCATGAGTCCTAAACTGCTAATATCCCCTTAATAACCCCTATAATAATCCCCTATAGAACCCACTCTAAGGAGTTTAGACCATAGATTCTTGGGGGAAAGTGAATCCCCCAACCTACACCCCTGACCTTGGCTTCCCATTTTTGCAGTGGTAGCGGGGCAGGCTGCCTAGCAACACACGTCGCCTGCAAACGGAAGTCACCAAAACTTCTCTGCGTGTCCCTAGATCGTAGAGATGCCAAACGTCAAAAGTTCTCGCATCCATTTAAAGACCACTTTTACCTACAGGTTGGAGGGACCTAGCTAGATTTCAAGGCTTAGGCATGGTGAAGGTAACAACATGTAGCAAAGCTTCAAGATCCTGTCTGCACTTTTCTCGGCATTGGATGTCCCCACGCAGACAAGGCGACCATCCTGGTTATCTAGCTTGAATGAAGGCGGCGGGCATCTGTCAAGCTCGTATCTGGACTCCACCTGCTGTCCATCAGCTCTTCGGCAAAGCTTGCAGACCACATGTGGCTGTTGTAGTTGGCAGCCCTGGCATGAGTGCAGATAGGGCCCTGAAGGAAGAGCAGCATCATTTGGCAGGCCATTGCAAGTCAGTCGTCCATTGTCGTTGTCCAAGGTACCAGGGGCTGGGCAGTTGTCCAACCTGTAACTCGAAGGGTTTTGCTTACCTGATGCTGTGGAGCAATGACTGCATGCAAGGAAGCCCCTTGAATTAAGCTCACAGCCTTTGCAAGACTGCTGGTACCCACCCGCTGGGATGTTGGCACCATTGGGCTTAGGCTCACACTGCAGGTGTCCATGAATATTATTGACCTTGGGTACCCAGCAGGTGTCCAAGTCCAAAGAGGAAGAAAGTGATGGCGAGCCGGGTAAACGGCAGTGACTGCAATGAAGCACTTTGGCCTCCATACGACACCCTCGGCAAGAGCCCAGGTAGCTTCCAGTAGGCAATCCGTCTCCATTGGGTTCCGGCCGCTCTTTTAGCTGCTCCCGGATGCGGGCATCGTAGGCTTTTTGATACGCCTGAGCCTCTCTACTAGCCTCGCTCCGGTTGAAGAGGGCTTGCAGGGAAGGTGGATACGTTCCAGGACAGTACCAGCTCCCAGGCGCATCGCAAAGCCGGTTGCTGGGTTCGGCTGCATAGGCCCTTGACTCTTGGGACACCTGGTGCACCTTCACAATACGAACGCGCTTGTTCTGGCTGTAGTAAACTTCCTCGAAGAGGTTTGTATCCAGAGCAGTTCTTCCGCAGAGGCCATAGACAAGTGAATCCCGCATCATCTTGCTAGGCTTCCCACCGGGGAAAACCCCATACTGGTCACAGTCATCTTCTGCACAATGGCCATGGTACACGGAGTTTGCGATGCGGGCCATGTGCTTGGACTTGCCTACGTCATCTTTACCTCCGCCTCCAGCCCAAACCAGGATATAATCCGCCAGGTGCCGCGCAATGGCATGGGCCTCCCTCAGAGGGGAAGACAAGCACAGGCCTAAGAGCGCTATGTGCTCGTGATTCCAAGTGTTGCCATCTGCGATTGTAGTGCGATTCGCCATTCCTGCGATCTGATACCCATAGTCCCACCAAGCCATAATCCTGGCATCTTCGGCGGTGTTTTCGCGCAGCCACAGATAAGACTCTCGGTAGTCATCGATCAGGGTCCCGCCTCGTGTCTTGGTGACGATTTGGGGATGCGACAGCGACCACCGAGCCTTGTCGTCACAGAACTTAGCGAATTCCTCGATGCCCTTTTGCAACTGGTGACACATGGCCAAGCCACAAAGAACTCGCACAGCACGCATCCAAGGCCGATTCCAGGTCCGGAGAACCTGAAGTGCAAAGGATCCTCCGTCTCCTTCCTCCTGCTCCGCTTCTTGCAACGAAAGGAGTACAGGCCTGGCAAGAAACTGATCAAAGAGTTGACCCAGGGCACAGCCATTTAGGGCAGAGGCCGGCAGGGCCATCAGCAGGACCAGGCGCCGCATCCGCAGGGAGAAGAAGAGGCTCACAGCTGCCAATGATAGCAAGAAGAGGCCAAGGTCCTTGCGTGGTCTTAGCAATATTGCCGGTACTCCCCAGGGGGCCACGTAGTACACCATTCCCAGGTAGTTCAGGTATGCGTCGGAACTCCCGGGCTGATGTTCAGCCACCGAGTCTACCAGTGGATTCCCAGTTTTGGCCTGCTTCACGAAGAGGGCTTTGACTCTGACTGAGAAGGGGCCAATGTAACCTGCATGCCACCAAGTCAGTGAGTTACAGGTGTAGAACTTAGGGTCTCAACAGCTCAGAGCTGGTATCCCAGTAGCCAAATGTACCATAAGGCTACCCTTTTTCCTATTGATTGATTGATGGATTGATTGAATAGAGGAGCCCTGAACCCAAAAAGGGGTGAAAGGGTACCCCTGGGCTTCCCAGCAGGACGCTCTGCCTGAAGGAATCAAGAAGGCCAGAGCCAGGACCAACACTGCCAACAGGCCCAGCTCTCGGAAAAGGTCTGGCTTGAGGAAGCGCCGATAAGCCTGGCCAGGCTCCAGAAACTTGAACAAATTAAGTTACCATAATGGGTAATATGTATATATTATATATACATGGTAGTGAACAGGGTTTACCCAATACAGTAACTTGAATTAAGTTCCTTAACTTAGCAACCCAGGAAAGGTTCCACGCGAGAAGTTGACAAGAGTAGTTCACCTTAGCTCGTCCATAGATTGGGAACCGTGTTCCGGAAAACTCATACACCAGTTCAGAATTCATTCCCATAGTGCCCAGCTTCGTTTCTGGCACATCCTAAGCCCAAAGCCCTAAACCCTAAATAGTAGTTTCCATTTCCGTTCCATTATCCGATATCCCAATATGACCCCGATATATAACCCCTATATAACCCTAATATCACGCCTTTTGGATCTGGAAGAGAACAAAGAGCGCCAAGGGC
Source organism: Symbiodinium pilosum (assembly GCA_905231905.1). Classification (NCBI taxonomy): domain Eukaryota; class Dinophyceae; order Suessiales; family Symbiodiniaceae; genus Symbiodinium; species Symbiodinium pilosum. The sequence goes on from CAJNIZ010008133.1 coordinate 7,509, forward strand.
CCCAACTGCTCCGCTGAGCGCAGCGGTGTCCAAGATACCACTGGCACCTGCAGCACTATGGTGAAGCACTTACCAGTAGTATCTGTAGGGATCCAAATAGCCAAATGAAGGTACAGTAATAATTATAGGCTTCAGGCCCCAATGTTGGTATTATCTGTATACTTGACTCTCTAGAATATGGGAACTGCTCAACATTGACCCTACATGTAGGGCCTCAAAGGATTACTTGGGCTTTGATGAAGAATTCTATGGGGATTATTTTGAGGAACCCCCAAATGGTCAGCACCCTAACTTGCAGGACTCTGGGCCATGTCTCTTATGCAATTGAATCTTCCTGCGGGCCTGCATAGCCAGAGCAGTCCCCACCACAAAGAACAGACTGTAGGCCTCCAAGAGCAGGGCTGAGAAAAGGAGATATGGACTGTAGAGGTAATGGGATAGAAAATGGAAACTACATTATTCAGGAATTTAGGATTTTATAGGGGTAATGGAAAAGAAAATGGAAACCACTATTCACTATACATCATTTAGGAATTGAGGGAAAATGGAAACCACTATATATCATTTAGGAATTTAGGGTTCAAGGTTTCGGGTTCACTTCTGCTTTCAGTGGCACGGCAGCCTCATAGAGCTTGCCCTCGCAGCCGAACAGCATCAAGAGCCCTGCATGCAAACCCACCATGTTCCTCAGGCACGGTATCGCAAGTGGCAGTTTCCCTAAGTAGGGGGACCCAAATATAGCCCCAAGATACTATAGCCCTTGTTACAGGGACCCCCAAAATGGCACCCCTAACTTTGGGAAAATCCCATCTCCGGGCACATGTTTAAGCCGGGGCCTATGGCATCACGAGGACTGAACAATGAACTTCAAGCTTCAAGCCGAGTGTCAACACCAGAATGTAGCCGCCCCACGCAGCCGCCATGTAGGCGTAGGCCAGCCTCAAATGGATACTTCTGTAGCTTTGATAAGAACTGAGGCAGCTTGCAGCTGGTGAATTCTAAGATGAAGGCCCTGCCATCGCTGCAATGGGCCAAGACTTTGCAGATCGTAGAGCCCTGCACCAGAAGAAGAAAGTGGCGCACATCGCCGGCATCGCCACAGATTCGTTGTCAAATCCTCAGGGAAGAGACGCAACAGCAAGTGGAGCTGCTGACATAGAGGCACAGCCAGCCATCAAAGTTTAGATTTCTTGATTTCCTGGCGCCTCCTCCAACAGATCGGGAAAGGTGGGCGGGCACGATGGCCATGGTAAGGCTCGCCACAACGGCTGCAGCACCCAATCCAGAGCATTCCAACGTCAGGAGCCCGGCAAACACTGCAGAGACACCACCGAACCTCTTGGGATGCAAAGCTTCTCAATGCTACACCCTTACACATAATACATGATGGGACATCAAATGGGAACTGCTACTTACCATTTTGTATACGGAATCGATAGAACTCATATAGGTTCATACCCCTGCTAGTTGATGCATGCCAGGCAGCCATGCCGGCATGTAGCAGCAAACCAGGTTCAGTGTCCAGGATGGATCACAGCGCTGCAACATCTGCCACAAGGCAACCGCTGTGATCTGCATTCCCGGATAGATGGTCCTTCCACGTCAACCCAACTTACTGGGGCTTAGCGGGAACATGCTATGTAGTGATCAATAAAAACTATAGGGACTATATTCCCATTTTCTTATTCCCTACCTACTAGGCACCAGTAAGCCAAGAAGGTTTCTAAGGGCACAGTTTCTCTGAACTGCCAAGGGTCGTTGCAACTGGACGGCCCAGCGGGTACCAGGATTGGTGATCAAACCAGGTGAAGAACCTGAGAACATTCAAGTGAAGAATCCAGCAACATAATACATAATTAATGGAGCCTCAAATGGACACTAATGTATTAAGAGGCAGTATACATGGATTATAATGTAATCCAACATAATCCCTATATTATGGGGACTATGTAGGGTCATACTATGGATTCCTGAGAGCAGTGAATCAGTGGCGCACCTCTTCCATCCATGAGTTGCCAAGTACTCCGTGGCACGGTAGTTGAACCAAGGGTCGAACTCATGGATCACTGGCCCATATTCCTTGCAAGGGAACAGTGCTACAAGGAGCCTTGGCCTCCAAATAGTATACATTACCAAGTACTGGGAGTTAATAAGTGCATATATGATATAGAGTCCCTACTAGCCACCAGTAGTATAAAGTGCTTCCCAACTTCTTTTCCATGATTTTCGTGGACAACAACATGATGAACTCTACAATATACCCAGCCTGGATCGCATAAAGGCGGATGTTGTAGGCCCTCCGGGCCGCCTCTGCAAGCAGCGCAGTCACCAAGATCCAGCCAGCTGACTGGAGGACACCATCCTGTCAAGACTGACTGGGGATTGATGAGCAATATAGGGGTAATACCGTGTAGGGCTTAGGTTTTAGGGTTTAGGGTTATAGGGTAATATAGGGATAATATGGGGATAATGGAAAAGGAAAACAGAAACTGGGCTTCAGTTTTTTGACACTTACTTCCAGGGTTTCAAGTATGGGCCCCTACAGTGGGGGAATTATAGCACTATAGGATTTCTCGTATCAAGAGTAGTATGGGCCCTTAGGCCTTCTAGGGGGATTCCAGGGACCCTTAAGGGTACATATAGGATGTATGGCAGGTATATAAGGATCCCAGGGTTAAGGGTCCAGGCTAGGGGCCCATGTTTCAACCTTAGATGAGATCAGGGATGGAGAAATGAATATGTATTTGGGGAAGCAGAAGCTCAGGAGGGATAGCGTAGAAAATGGAAACTTCTTGAAAAGGCAGAGCCCGCAGACACTGGAGTAGAAAATGGAAACTGCTGCATAATGAAACGGAAGCAAGAGGAGGCTATTGAGGCTACTAATGGAAGGGGCTCCCGGAGGGGGACCGCACATTCCGAGGGCGGCAGGAGGTATTAAGCGGAGTTAGCAGCGCCACGGTCCCTAAAGCGAAAGTACTCGAAAGGTTGGAATTGAAGACTGGTTGGAACGAGGGGCAACAGCTTCCACGAACTCTCCAGGCCCGACACGAAGTTAGACGAACCCAACCAGGGTTAGTTCGAACGCAGCATGGTTTGACGAACGCGCACGACCTGGCTGCGAAGGTGTGCATTCCGAGGCAGGCGGAGCAAATCAAGAACCTGGGGCCTACCGGGACCAAACAAAAGTATCAGGGGTGCCCGAACGATGACATGAACCCGGCTCTTACGATCGCCCATGATGGCACGAACGCAGTTTGCACACCAACCCCACGAACCCGTCATGAACCCCCACAGGGTTAGACGAACCCCCCAGGGGCGTTACGAACGTCGCTGGCTGCTTGGACGAACGGCTCAGGGCGGGAGGAGGCTTAGCCGAATCCTGCCAGACGACGGCGGGCTGGATATCATATGGTAGTTTCCCAAAATAAGTGGGTCCCAATAATTATAGACCCCAATATACTACAGGCCTTATAGGGACCCCCAAAAAGGTACCCCTAATTTTGAGAAACATCTATATGCGCTGCCCCCCTCTGTGCCGCCCTATTAATGTAACAGGGTTTCCCATAATTAGGGGTAATATAGGGGTAATATAAGGGTATTATAGGGTTATATATGGTTATATAGTAGTAAAATAGGGTATAATATAGGGAAAGGAAAATGGAAACGATCTTCCATGCCTTGCGTTATGGTGGACTTAGAATCTTAGAACTTCAGTGCCAGGTTGCCAGGATTGGCATCAAGGCTGCCTTACTTCCGGCTGCCACTGAGTCCCGCAGCGTTTTCCACAGTCATGGCTGTGACAAATGGGATTCAAGTGCAAATTCCTTCGTACTGCGATGGGATGCTGCCCATGCTGTGTTGTGGAATGCTGAAGCTGAGCTGCAATAACTGATCTCCGCATAAGCAACAACGTAGATAGATTGGAATTCTGCTGCTGCGCTGGACAGAGCAATCACAGACTTCCGCGTTCCCCAAGGCATCAGCTGCAGGGAGCAAGAGCTGAAACTCTGTTCTTACTGGCACTATATTACATGGGGGTCATCTATTCCCTTACTCACTACTAAGAACTTCAGCAAGGCCATTGGAAGCGGACCAAGTACTGTCGCGCAGGAGGATCTGCATAGTGCCTCCACCGGAGTTGAAGCTACAGTCAAGTTCTTGAGGATGGCCTTACATGTGCTTGGTAGGAATAAGGGAACATATTATACATGGGGGATTTTCTAGGGATTATATTCCCATATTCCTTCCCTCAGATAGGGGGAGTATATAGGGGTCATATTCCCTTATTCCCTACGAAACACCAGTAAGTCTTTAGGATGGCCCCTGGCCTCAAGAATCGTGCCCAGGAGGAAGCTGAGTGCTTCATCCCAGGAGGTGGCGCCTTTTTCTGTGTCCACGGCAACTTCCAAGTTGTATGATCTTTTGCCCCGAACTTACTGGTTCTTAGTAGGGGATAAGGAAGTACAATCCTCATATACTCCCCCTATATTGGCCCCATATAATATGAGGGACAAGGGAATATGGGTATAATCCCTATATAATCCCGATGTGATATATTATCTTATTCCCTACTGAGCTCCAGTAAGTAAAGGGTTTGTAAGGCTCTGTGCCGTCCGGAACTTGCCGAACGCCGCCAGCGCTGTCTCCTTCCATGTTCCATGATTTGGGAGTTTTCCAAAATTGGGGGTACCCTATTGGGGGTCTCCGTAAGAAGGATTACTGTATTTGAGGGTCTATATTCTGTAGTCTCCTTAGACCTATCATAAACCGAATATCTATCATAATTCCCAAGGGCTTATACTATAATACCAATGAAAAGTAATTCCTAAGGAGACTACATTATTGGGGTTCCCCTATGTAAAGAAACTACCATCTTTTGTCTGGCATGGCAGGGGTGCCCGGAGCCGGGTCCTTCAGGCGGCTGTCCTTGCTACACTTGGTCACCAATGCTGCGAAGAGAGGGATGGAAACCTGTCCGGGTCTCTCTAAGCCTGGGTTGCTGTTAAGGAACTCAAAATAAGTTACCATAATGGATATATATATATATATGTATGGCTTCCCCAATATAATAACTCAAACTAAATTCCTTAACAGCAACCCAGAAGCAGGTCGGCCAAGGCTAGGCATCATGGCCAGCACATCATCCAAGCAACAACAGAAATTCCTCATCAGGAACTCGCAGCCTACGTTTCCCAGCTCCGATATAGATACTGGAATCTTTATGAGGGGACCCCCAATAAGGTACCACGATAACTTGTGGAAACTCCCATCTGAGTAGTTTTTTTTTGGTGGTTGAACCNNTACTCAATAATGGGTACCATAGTATCCCCAAATAGAATACTACCCATTTATGTCACTGCCAGCGGAGCCGGAAGAGGCGCGCCTGCCCCCTCATCAGCGGGTTGGGAAGATCCGAAGTGCCTTGAACCAGGCAGAGAGAAAAAGCATGGCAGTCCCCTTTCCAATCCCCTATATCCCCCTTTGAGGAGTTTAGACAACGGCTCACATGAGATCTCAGAAGGCGCCTGCTGCCTTGAAGGAATTTGCGCTCAAGGAGTTGAAGACCTCAACCCAAAGCCCATTCCACAAGGGAAAGTGCTCTTCAACCAGGCGCCTGCGCCACCTCCTTGTTGGAGACGCCCAAGCGAAGCAAGCGGAGACCTACCATAGCCATCCAGGCAGCGAGGGCTCTTTGAAAAACCATCTTAAGATGCCAAGATCTCAGGCCGACGCTTTGCATGAACTCTGTGTCAGACAGAGCGCCGGTCTTGCTCGTGTCCAATTCTGCCAGTGCCTTCGGCGCTTTTGCAGCAGCAAATGAAGCATAAGTTTCATTCCGACCTCCCCGATAGTTGTGCCATTGCGTGCCAGGCGATCCTGGCAATGACCAGGAGCACAGCAACACTTCCCCTATGGGTCCAAGTGCCCAAATGTACTGGGGCTTTAGGTCCCAACAGCCATTCTGATTCCCGATTATTTGGGTACTTGTAAGGCTTTCTATCCCCTGCATAGATTCCCTATACATAACCCCATGATATCCCCTATGTAACCCCTATATTGGCCCTGCGCAGATCAAGCCTCTATTCGGAACATGATAGCGTTGAACTCTTCGGGCGACAGCGCGTAGTGGAAGTCCCGACTGCGGCCGAAAACATGGAACGCGAGATAAGGGGTTGTCAGAATCACTGGGGCTCAAGGTTTAGGGCTTTGGGGTTTAGGGTTTGGGGTTTAAGACAAATGTTATCCGTGAAAATGAAATGGAGGCTGGGGTTGTAGTGGAGTTACATGAGGATCTAAGTCTAGAAAATACCTACGTGGGGTATATAAATGGAACCTACATTGCGCCTTTCGGAGCCCTAGGATTATGGTTGAAGGGCTCCTTTGGAACAAATCTAGGCTTGATGCAATTCTGCTTGAAATTTGAAGTGCTGTATATAAACTACCCCTGAACAACTTACTGGCGGCTAGTAACAAATAAGGAATATTAATTCATGTGATGCCAACATAATAGACTCCCTTATTCCGTATACTAACCGCAGTAGGACAACGATGCTTTATTTTCTTCGTGTTTGCGGGCCACGTGCCCTGCTTTTTGCATGAGAGACACTACCAACACCGATCCCTCATCCACAACAAGGCGAGCTTGCAGATTCCCCCTAAACCTAAAACCCTAAACCCAAACCTAAAACCCTAAACCTGCGAGATGGCCATGGACACTGAAGCGGACCCTCAAGTCTAAACCCCCAAGTACTGGGTAAGCCCTAGCCCTAAACCCTAAACCCCGAAGTAATGGGTATATCCCCTGAACTCAAAGCCCCAAAGTCATGGGCCATCCCCTAAGCACTAAACCCCAAAGTAATGGGTATATGCCGTAAACCCTAAGCCCTTAACCTTAAGCCCTAAACCCCAGATCCTAAACCCTAAGCTTCAGCCAGGCCTTGTTGCCAAGAACCTCACCACAACCGATCTGAAGGTCTGATACGAGACCTGTCCGGATCCTGCCAAGAAGGTTTAGGATTTAGTGGTTTAGGGTGTTTTTGTAGGGTTCAGGGTTTAGGGGTCAAGATCAAAACTCCAGTCTGCAAGAAGTGATGCAATGAGTCAATGAGATCTGCACATACATGAACTAACTTCTACATAGACTAAACTCGTCCTACCTATCCCCGACAAAAGCTAATTTCGGGGAAACCCCCGTATCGGCATTAATTAGTTAGCAGATCCCTTGCCCATTTTGGGTGATAATA
>CAJNIZ010008134.1:0-15100 GCA_905231905.1 Symbiodinium pilosum
AACCAAGAGGGTGAGATTCTAACCTCCCAGCACGTGACCATCTCCCCCTCGTCAGGTCAGCCGTTTGTCTGTCTGTCTGTCTGTCCTGTCTGGTCTAGTCTGTCCTGTCTGGTCTGGTCTGGTCTGGTCTGGTGGTCTGGTCTGGTGGTCTGGTCTGCTGGTCTGCTCTGCTCTGCTCTGCTCTGCTCTGGTCTGGTCTGGTCTGGTCTGGTCTGTCTGTCTGTCTGTCTGTCTGTCTGTCTGTCTGTCTGTCTCTCTCTCTCTCTCTCTTTCTCTCTCTCCCTCTGTCCCTCTCCTTCTTTTACCCATTTGTAACAGGAACAAGCGGATAGGCCCGTTCCGTGCCAACAAGACTCCGGCAGTTAGTGAGCTCTTTAACACTTGCTGCTGCTCCTGCTGCCGCCGCCGCCATTGAGGCTGGGCAATGTTCGCCGCCGCTGCATACAGCTCAAGCCGCAAGGCAACCACGATCTAGTTCAGGCCTTACATTCCTCCGGGATGTCACGTTCTATCTTCATGTTCGTTGCGCTGGCTGCTGCCACAGTGGCAGCTGCAAGCGACCTCGCCACTGGCGCTGAGGGCGCAGAGGACTACTGGGCAGGAGCCGTGTGGCAGGACCTTCAGCTGCTCTTCTCCTTCGCCCTGGGCATTCTCTTCGTGCGCTTGCCGAAACCATCTTGGACGAGTCCGGGGCCAGTGGAAGAAATCAAGGACTCACGAAGCTCCAGCTCTACCCCCTGCTGTCTTAGACTCCGAATTTCGCAAAGGCACCAGGCCAGAACGAGCTTCAAAGGAATGCAGTTAAAAAGAGCTCCAAAAATGAGCTGCTCGTTCTTCGTTCAGCTGGTCTTCAGCATGTGTGTCTGTTGAAAGCACGTTATGATCCTTGCTCAGTTGTACTTGTTCTATTTACCCCGAAGCTTCCTTTGAGCCGAATGAGCGCCGACATTTGACTATTGCACTTTGTGATAGCTGCTAGCAGTATGACGTTTTCCCGACTTTCTGAGACTGTAGTAAAGCTGATTGCACGGGTTGCAATGTTCCTGCCTCAGCCAATTAGCTTGGCCACTTTTAAAGCGCTCACACACATGTATGTATGCATATGTATATTGAGACGTCTCATCGCCCGTCCTTTGGCTCTCAACCGGGAAAAGGGGGTTCCAGAAGGCCGTTGAGTGCCCGCTTACATGAACAGACTTTGGACTTTATGAAGAAATTCGACAGCTTGATAACCACAGCTTCAAGAGGATAATGGAAAACAAAATGGAAACTATTGTAACATGAGGGGCTATATAGGGATAATGGAAAAGAACATGCAAGCTACTATAATGGGTTATGTATTGGTCATTGGCCATTTTGTGAGTTGAGCTTGCAGCACCGTCCCCAAACTCTATGTGCTGCTGAGATATGAGACTGAGATACCGTCCTTGGTTGCTCCCCAACTAGGGTTAGCAGCTTTCAGCGTGACCCAGGCATTGCTGTCTACACGCTTGGGTGGCGCACTTCAGGGAACGAATCAAGCAACAGCCGCTTCGGTTGCTCCAAGGGAGTGCGAGGACTTCTTGTTTCCCTGCTCCTTCTTTCAACCTGCCCCCTGCTGGAATTTGCTTGGGCACCCGTGGGCCGCGGAACGCATTACAGCTCACCACCATCATCTGATGTACTTGTTCCAGTCGATTCTCCTGAACTGCGGCTATCACTGCTGCTGTTCAGGTGTGCAAAAATGAGCCCCTGTATTGCGGACCCGCGAAGAAGACCCCAAGTCTTTGGAATCCTAATCCCTAGCCTATATAACCCTTGCCCCCTATATCCAAATGTGCTTCCACCGTGTTCATTAAGTTCGGAGATTGCTGGAACCACCTCGCGGAGTTGCGCAGCATGCGGGTGACCACGAAGTTCTCTATGCGAAGTTATGCACCGCACACCGTTTGGGGATTAGGGTTTCAGGCTTAGGGTCTGGAGTCCTCACGGTTTGTTAGATGATTTAGCCGAATTCATCTTCTTGCGCTTCCGATGGAAGACAACCTGCCGGAAGGGCTGTGGCATCTCTTTGGGTAGGACTTGAAATTTACATAGGGTTGGCATTTGCTGCCCAGAAGCATTGTGAAACTGGAAAGCGCTTCAATTTCGTCGCCCCAGGCGCAGCCTCTATTGCCACTCCCTGCAAGCCATTATTATTTCGGGCTAAGGAAGCTACATCGTGCAAAAACATGTAGCGCTTGCGCATACAGCGTCAGCGTAAGCTGGAACAGTCACTTGCTCATCTCGGCTCACCACCCTACGATGATTGTAAGCTGTCTAAAAACCATGGCAAGTTCCTGGCCTGCCTTTAGAAGTTGTCACTCCCGCGCCTCATGAGTAGGGTCTTGTGGACAAGCTCTGGGTCCTTGGGGATTTCCTGTCTCAGCCTTATGTTCAGCATTCTGAACGTTGGAGGCCTGTTCAACGAATTTGGACTCAGGGCGGCTCGGCTGTTGGGCTCCATTCGACGTGAAGCCTCAATGGCTAGAGCCGCTCGAAGGTGGATGGCAGCTAATGCATGGCTTGTAGTGGACGGCCAGCAGGTCCAAAGCACCAGGTTCAAGTTCCAAAAGCAGCTATGAAGATACTCCAGCATTAGGGCTTGGTTACATGTACGGCAAAGCCTGACAAACTACATTATCAGTGGGAAAGTGAAGTGCCGCATGCATCCAGTCTAGCATGAGCACACGCAACAGGTGGAAGGGATACAAGCCTGCAGGTTGTAGATTGCATTACAGACAAGACAATGCCGGCCCCGCACAATGCCCAGAACCTGCGCACTTGCGGCAGTTGGGAATTGCAGCTTGCCCTCCCCTCATTCAAGCGGCCAAGAACCCTTTTGTCCTAGAGAAGGCTTTGGATTGAAGCTCCTCAGTCATGCACACGCCAGCGCACAGGCGCAAGCAATCTCCTTCCTGGGAAAATGCTCGTGTCCGATGTGGATTGATTGAACTTTCCCATCCTAGGGGGCAGGCTACTGAAGCAAAGCAAGGCCGTACCAAGAGTGAGCCAGGGTGCAGGGTAAAGGCAACGCCCTCGCACAGTGTCCTAGAACTGCCAGCACACAAGCTGGCAAGGTGATTATTTCTTCGCGAAGCCCAGCTATGCCTCCTGACTTGGGCTTATGACCTGTGAAGGCCTTACTGGCAATCTTGACCATGCATGTTGTACTCACGAAGACAGCGTGACATTGAACACGAAGGGGGCTCCCATCAATCACTGGTGCCGCACTTGGTGTAGTTAGGGAGCTAACTCACAGAGATGTGACCTTATCATGTAAATCTCTGCGCACCCAAGGCATGATGTGTATGCTGGTAGCTGGGCTCACAGCCCCCCTTAAGTAGATAGAATATGGGGTATACGGGGACTTTAGTCTATTCTACCCAAAGTCATATTCTGTCTACTTAAGGGGGACTATACATCCAGGCACGACGTAGCTACCTCCTCCCAGCTGTCATCCAAGCGGGGCTGAGCACCAGGCCAAGGCAAAACGCAATGGCCGACCGGCAAATGGAGCTTCCCTTGCTTGAAGGGCCTTGGCGTAACATGTTGTGGCCATTTAAAAATGGTTCCAGTAGTTACTATAGGGTCCCGATTCATACCCCAGAATAGTATCATCCCTACTATGAAGACACAGTTTCGCCAGGATTGCTAGGGCTCCATCTTGTCAATACATCAGAATTCGATTGGCCGCAGCATCCTTAATCCTGAGTCATGCCAGCTGAAGTAAATCAGGGAAGGACACGCGGAGCACGCACCTTGATGTCCCAGGTCATGATGTCCACAAGCTGGGATTTGTGACGACACTTTGGTCCACCTTGAACAACATGCTGCCACTAGGTGGAACTGACCTTTCCAGCAGCTATGCGAGACAAAAGGCGGTGCTTTTGAAGCACCCCCCATGCCGAAAGCCGTTTGCGTTAATGTCGCTAGTAGCTTGCCGACCAGCTGTCCATCAAAGCCAAATGATGCTGGGGCTTGAGAATCAAGTCGAGGGAAGGCTAACCGTGCCCTGGATTTCCTGAAGAAACGGCCAGTTTGTAAACACGAGTTCATTCATGCCTGGCGCAACATGCGGAAATGATGCTCCGAAACATGCAGAGCCGAAGAAGTGCGGATGCGGCTTGATGCAGTGTGCCTGCGGGCTCGAATTTGCATAAAGGCTAAGCGCCGGCCCAACAAGGGGATAATGGAAAAGAAAATGGAAACTACTGGTATATTGGGGTTTTATAGGGATAATGGAAAAGAAAATGGAAACTACTTGAAGAAGGTTTTGCAAAATGAAACGATGATCAGCAAGATCACGTTAGACTCACGTGCGTTTTAGCGGCACTCCCCCTATCCCTTCCCGCAACCATGGCTCCTGCTGTTGCATGCTTCCCTTTATAGTGGTCCACTCGCTTTTTGGGTGAACTACTATCTAGCTCCAGGCCACCCGTCTAAGCCAACTTCAGTTGATAGAATGAACCCAGACCCCTTGAACACTTATATGGGGATTATATAGGGGGTATTATGGCTGTATATAGGGGATCTAGTTTGTAGCTCCTCCCAGGGGTCTGGGAATATAGGCATTGTTTGCAAGGTTAAGCCACAAATCCAGAGCCCTAATCCTACACAAAGATCATTATAAGCGTTTCATCCCTTCTAAACATCAGTAAGGTTGACTTTGGTGTGCAGGGGGCAGGGCTGCAAGTGGAGTTTCGCCGAGCCTTCGCCACTGTTATGATGTCCTGAATCCCTATTCTGATTCCTCTAGAATCCCAGGAACTAGTACCTGTGATCCCAAAACCCCCCGAAAGTAGAACCTATATTCACCCTAATGAGCTTTATCTCTCCTGAGTTGCAGTCGCCGCGCCGCAGCTTCAGTCCAATGTCACTTCATGCAATGCTGCGGGGAATCGATGCCATGCCTGGCACATTGGATGGGCAAGAACGACTAACTTTCAGAATCTGGACATTTCCAGGAGGCTTTCAATGGCCAAAAGCCGTCTTCTTTGCAGTGACCTCAAGCTTCGACTGAGCCGGCTTCACTTGCCTGCTTTCAATGGTGACAGAGACATGCTCAGCTTTAGCGATGTAATGACATGCCCCTGCCCCTGCGCGCTAAAGACTACCAGCTCCTCATCTAGGACCCATAGAGGGAATCATTGTGGTAGCCTGCACTAAACCATGCTGGGGTGCTCAGCCCAAAAGCCTGAGGATGACGCAGGGCTGCAGTGCACTCCATCACAGTATGGTCGGAACTCTGATTCATTTAGGAAAGAGTGGCCGTTTGCATACGGTACTTTCCATGAGATGGGGACCCTAAAGTAGACCCCAAGAAGTGCAGAAATAGACACTGCAGAAGCCACAGAAGGATCCCAACTTGTAGATTGCCCTTGTATGCGGTTTACAGATTTGGGCCAACCGCCGGCAAGGGTTGTAGCTTTTATCAGGTTGCCGAATACCAGCGCCCCATAGACATCAGCACTTGAAAGGTCTTTGTAGGCGAAACTGCTCTTATTTTCGAGGGTACGTACAGGACCCCATATGCGATAAATGCCCAGATGGCTCTCCAAAGCATACCAAAAATCCAGAAATTCCATATAATCATTCAATCCGAATCCACATGCTGAAGCCTCGCTGGTTATAGATTTGCTTTGCACACGTGGTGAAAGTATCAGAGATGACTTCTGCAGCTTTGTGGTTTAGGGGCTATAAGGCTCTAAGATGCTCCCAGAAAGGGCATGAATGTCTGCAAAGAAAGCGGCATCTTTCTCGGGGGAAGTTTCTGATGGTAAGGAAGTCTGGTTGCCTGGTGTGGAGCTGCGGCTCCAAAGCAAGAGGCCTATACACCCCATCTGGAGTGGTTTTTAGCCAAGATGAAAGTCCAACCCCTTCCTTTACCTAAGCCCCTACATCAGTTCCTGCGCTCTGCACTTGTGGCTGGAGCTTGTGGTGACGACCTTTCCTCTACGACCGTCTTGGCCGCGAAGCTTGACGTGGTGAAACGGCGGAGAGTGGCTTGTGGGTTTGGGGCCGTTAACAACATCCACAGCACACGCTTATAATAAGGCTTTGTGGGCTCCACCGAACATGATGACAAAGCTAACTCCACGCCTGTATTGGCATTGGGCCAACGTTGGGCTGAGGCCCCTGGACTGCGGTGCGGGCGAAAACCATTTGCTGTGTTGCACCCTGTAAACTCCAAAGCGAGCTTTTGATCGCCCTCCTCCTTACTGGTTATTAGTAGGGCATAAAGGAATATAGTATATAGGGATTATGAAGTGCTTGCATTCCCTAATTCCCTAGTAACCCCCAAAAAGCATCTCAGTTCCTTGGCCCCACACTTAGCTCCATCAAGGTTAAGCTATGGCGTTCCGAGCTTCTTCACCCAGACTTGTTGTTCGTGTGCCGGCCACGCTCTTTGCCGGGGTTTGCAGCATTGTGAGGTTTGTGACGTTGAAGTATCAGCATTCTGGTGGGAATAATGCCCTTAGCAAATTCAAATCAGCACTGTTGCGTTTTCTGTCCACGGGAAGCAGGGTTTGCACCGTTTTGCGCAGTCACTGCATCCACCGGAGACTACAGGATTGCCTCAAGGAAGGGTCTCTTAGCAAAGTCGCGGCTGGAAAGTCAGGTGCAATGGGCATCATAGCTTCTGCAAGCTTGAGGTTGCGAAGCATGCGAAGCGATGCCAGACTGGCTGACTCCCCTAATCTTCCAGGTGCCTAGAAGGTTTGCTCATATGACACGGCATAGCCAACCCCTCTGCGGTAACACGCCCAGACATTTGCCAACCTTCCTGACTCAGATTGCCTGCCCACATTCGATTGCCTGCGACGCCGAGTTCAGGCGTCAGTCATCTGGCGTGCAGCGAAACCCTAAACCCTAAACCCTATATAATCTATACCAGTCTATACCATGTCCCCATGATCCCTACTAAGCCCCAGTAAACCCTAAATAATCCCTATAGAATATATTCCCATATTCCCTAGTAAGCCCCAGTAAGCCTTGGAGGGTGGGCTGTTTCTCTACCCAGGCTGGCTTGACTCTAAAGCTTGCAGCTTGACGGATCGCACTCCAATGCTCAAGCTGAAAGACGTCGTTGGGTATTTGTCCAAGTTAGGGCCCTCTATATCCCAAAAAGTCCTCAAAAGAGATTCCGAAACTCTCCAAAAATGAGACTTTAATGACAGGTAAATCCATATATGTAATCAAAAAGGACTCCCAAAAAGGACCCATGATCTCAAGCGATCTGCGAATTGTGCCTTGCCTGGCGACACGCTCTTCCAAAAATCCCAAGCCCTAAACCTAAACGTTCCGCACGTAACCCACCCCACACATCCCGAGCCCCAATCCCTAAACATGTGTAATGCAATCCCTGCATAGCTTCCATACGTCGTTTTAGACGAGCACCTATGAAACTCTGCAGCAATGGTCATTGAGCTTTGTACCCACCCACTTCCAGGTATCCCTGCGGGTGGACCGGAAATAGGCCCGAATTAAGCTTGATTTCCTGTGCGTCTTTGGGGAGCCGGAATATTGGGGGCCCTGGGGGATGCGTTGGATTCTGCTTGCAGCGCAGGAGCTGGACAGAATCGTTTTGCAGAGACAGCGCCAGAGTGGATGAAACCTTGAATATGACACGTGCCGCACCACGTCTGCAGTGTATGCCCAAACGCTGGCGCACACCCAACTTTTCTTCTAACATGGGCTGGTACCGTTCATTTTGCAGAATGAGCTCTTGTCCTGGTTAGACCTCTGACCAAACGGCCTGGGGATCAGTTTTAGTGGAAAACCCATACATTTCAAGGGGGATCTTTTGCTCAAGTTCTAGAGTTAACATCAGCTACGTAATGGCTGTAAACAGGACCTCCGAAGCTTTCGGGAGCCCCAGCTGACTGCAAAAGTACAGCGAGTGCTGCGTGTGCAGGACTTGTAGATCTCCTGTGCATACGAGTATCCTTCAATGCTTGATTTGGCAGAGCACTGCATTAGCTGTGGAGGCAGATTAATCAGAAAGAGAGCATCGAACAGGTCGCGCTGCTTCACAGACTGCCGGCGTCTTTGGGCTTGAAGGCTTCGGTGCGGAAAATGGCATGGTGGCAAGGTGGAGCTCGGCAAGCCTGTGGCCGCTGATCAGGTGGAACCGCACAAGTTTCGCCCAGAGTTGTTTGCATGATGGCGCTGATGTTTGCCTGTCAGCCAGCAACCAGCAGCCACTCGCTGGCAAGCTTGGCGCTGCGGTCCCCAAGTTCCAAGAGCTATGTCAGCTTATCGCCAGCCCAGCCTTAAAGAGCGTTGCATTCTGCATTCATTTGCCCTGGACAGCGAGCTCAGGTGTTGTTCGCCGAGATTGTTAAGCGTTTTTCTCCGCAAGTTCACTGGGTGTTGAGGTGCAGCTCATGGGAGGCCATATCGGGGAAGTTTCCGCTCGCGTGCAAATGGCAAGCCAAAGCTCCGACTTAAGTGACTTGGATGGCTTTCACGAAGATGCGAAGTGCAGGTTTAGGATTTAGCAATCAAACTGCAGCACGGCAACAAAAGTGCGCAATCTTGCATCAAAAAGCCAGGGTGCACATGCTTTCCAGATGCAGGGCCATGCGGGGGAACCGACAGGTTTGCGACCTCAGGGACTGTCGTGCATTTCTGTGCAGGTCCTGCTTAAAGGAGCGATCTCAGGCCACAAAGTGCCAGGCAAGCACCACAATCCTACTTAAGCCAGAGCCGGCCTCCTCAAAGTAGGGTATGAGTGGACCAGCTAGTAACGCTGCAACTCTTGCATCAAGAGCATTGCTTAAGATCTTTACGCGGCTTTGGGCTTGTGATTTGAAGTACAGAAATTCGTGCACCCTCAAATGAGGATCCAGAGAGCATGTGTCTGGCTGTCCGCAATCCAGAGGTTCGCGGACCACCAAGAGATCTCCCGATTTTGCGTGGAGCGGGCCATGGACCGAAGAGCCACTTTCCCACGACCAGTGAATTTTGTTGCACGCCCAGTTTGCTCCCTCGCATCATGTGGCAGAGCTATGACCATTGACAGGGGTGATCGCTGCCTTCAAGACTGCCTTGAATCCGATTGCCTGCCACACAACAGATTGTAGCAAGCTATGAACACCTACCAGGCAGCACCAAACTCCGGTCTTCCGTGTCCCAGCGCATTGACATCAAGACGGGCCAGCCACAGCACCCTGAACCTCCAAAGTAAGCACGAATGATGCACGAGAGCGCAGCATAGGCGCCTAGCAGTTGAGAAAATGGCATGGTGCCGTTCCGAGACTCTAGCATTGCTCGCTGGGTTGGGTTGGCAAGGATTCCAGTTGATCGCAAGAACTTTCCCGAAACCGCTGGCCGTAGAAGCATTTCCAGCACAACGCCCCATCTGCTCCCAAACATTCGTGACGGTGGGAACTGTTCTGAATGTGTTTGCAGGTCCTGCGTAAAGAATCTATCTCCAACGCGCCAGACAAGCACAAAAACCCTACTTAAGCCAGAGGCGGCCTCTTCAAAGTAGGATATGAGTGGACCAGCTAGTAATGCTGCAACTTTTGCATCAAGAGAATTGCTTAATATCTCTACGCAGCATCGGGCTTGGGATTTGAAGTAAAGAAATTCGTGCACCCACAATTAAAAAGTTCACAGACCACATAAAGATCTCCCAATTTTGCGTGGCGCGGGCCATGGACCGAAGAGCCACTTTCCCACGACCAGTGAATTTCGTTGCATGCCCAGTTTGCTCCCTCGCATCATGTGGCAGAGCTATGAACATTGACAGGGGTGATCGCTGCCTTCAAGACTGCCTTGAATCCGATTGCCTGCCACACAACAGATTGTGGCAAGCTATGAACACCTACCAAGCAGCACCAAACTCCGGTCTTCCGTGTCCCAGCGCATTGACATCAAGATGGGCCAGCCACAGCACCCTGAACCTCCAAAGTAAGCACGAATGATGCGCGAGAGCGCAGCATAGGCGCCTAGCAGTTGAGAAAATGGCATGGTGCCGTTCCGGGACTCTAGCATTGCTCGCTGGGTTGGATTGGCAAGGACCCCATCCTGTCAGTTGATCGCAAGCTAGAAGTATTTCCAGCAGAACGTCAACATCTGCTCCCAAACACGGTCTTCACTATAATGACCAACGGGCTTTCAGAAGATGAAGACCCCCCACTAAAATGATTATGGTGCGCGTAGGTGCAGGAAGTTTGCCCAAAGTTTACCCCACTAGCTCCACAATTCCCAATTTGGTCTAGGGCAGCGCCGTTAGTTCCCAGGAATCGCCCCAACACGCCAATCGGACACTGCAACTGATCGAGTTTAACACGGCTATAGGGGGTAGGTCTGAGATGTGCCATTGCCGGAGGAGGATACCCTGGTATGCAGCCGGTGCGTGTCTGCGTGTGTGGACCGGCTATGTAAGCTGCCCTTTCTCTGAGCTTGCGCCCCCAGCTTGGTACCTGGGTGAGGGTTGTCACACGCGGAAGAGCTTCAGGTCCTGCGAAGAGAACCATCTTGGCCAAGTCACCGCTTCGGAGCCAATGATTCCAATGGCATCTGAATTCCAATCACGCTTGCTAACAGTCCAGTCCGGGTTACAGAAAACGCTGGCTTGGGGGGACGGGCTCGTTCCTGTAGTATAGACCGAATGGCCCAGCATGTTGAACTGTTGCCGCAGCCTTGATGACGTTTGCGGAAGGGCTGAGATGGCGGCAGCCAGCACGTGGTGAGCCGACCCGCCCACTCAGTCACTCACTCATTCACTATTCTAATTCACGGTTCTACAATTGAAAGGTCATGGTGCGGAAGTGTGAAGAGGTGCAAGGGACAGGCTAACCCTGTGTTGGGAGGCCAGAGAAAGGAGTGGAGGTACAGGTAGCTTTCCTGCACGTGCGCAGACAGGTATCCTAGCTCCGCGGACAAGATTGCAGCCTTGTAGGATGCACCTCCAGCAGAGATGTTTTAGAATCTTGCGATTGCGAGGGCAGGAGCGGTCCAAATAGAAATTGCAGAGGTGACCAGGCAAGTATGCCATAGCTCCGCGCACAAGATTGTCAGCGTTGTTCTTGCAGCCGTTGCAGACGCTCCGCCGAAGCACAACGAGCCACACCACGAACGCCGCAATACAAACAAACTCAAAGGAAGAGTCTCAGCACACACATTGCTGCGTGAGGACGTGGCCTCATCAACAGGCTGCCAAGACCGTCTCCAAAAGCGGCAGCATGCAAAATGCAGCTCCAGGTCTACAGGCAGTTCTCAGTCTCATATGGGATGTTGCAGGCTTTGCTGAACGCTCTTGGTATACACTCTGTGCGGCGTGAGTTCGCGTTGACATAAGGCCACAGAAATCATTTTTGCGACTGTCGAGACCCCCGGGATGCCTCGATACTCACGTTTTCCAGATCTTGCAAGGGCAGGGGGGATCCAAATAGGATTCGCACGGGTGGGTGAGCAGAAGAGTATATCCTAGCTCCACGGACAAGATTGTAAGCGGTGTGCTTGCAGCCATTGTGGGGGTTACCCGACAGAGCACAAAGAGCCAAGCAGCAGCAAGCCAGGCTGGCGACATGCACCACGAACGCCGCAATGTGAACAAAGCTCCAAAGAAGAGTCTCACCAAGCACATTGCTGCGTGAGGACGCGGCCTCATCAACAGGCTCTCCAAGCCTGACTCGGACTGATCACCATGGGACTCGGCGCTCCATTACATGTGTCGTGATAACGCCCATGGCCCCCAAGCTCATGGCACTATGCCCTGAGGGTTATCAAAGCCATTCTGGATTTGCCACAGGGTCGCGCAGCCTGGTACTGCAGGTCCGGCGTTGCAAACGCATGCCGTCGGTCTCATGAACAGGCGCACGAGGACACCGTCAATAGCACAATGCTCATATGGGGTGCTGCCGGCCAATTGCACCAAACCTACACATTTACGAGCGCCTACATTCGGCATTCCAGGACTTGCATCAACATGCCAGGCACGTAGCCAGTGCCGAGCCACATTTAGATTTAGATAGCAAGGCACTCCTGGCCAGTTATTGGCATTCTACCAACAATCCAGCATGCCAAGCCAAAATCCCGAATGATGTGAAAGGGCTCCAAAGCATGTGCGGGTCTTGGAGAAGGCAAAGCATGAGGGGTCCCTTTCTCTAGGCTCCGTGCACTACGCGCACAAGCGTGTACAGGCTGTGGAAGCCGTTAGCTCATAGCGGGAGCAGGATGTGAAAGTTTGCTACTTGCGTGTGCGTGTGCGCATGACACCTCGCTTGCTAACTGTCGCTGTGTGCGGAAAGCGGTCATTTTCTGCAGTGCAGAGGTGCTTCATTCAAAGTGTTATTAGTAGAAATACTAATAGAAAAATAGTAACAGTTTGAACTCTTGCAAGCTTAATAGTATTCAGTTTGGATGCAGGTACCCGTCCTGCCACAGTGTGGGCATATCCTGGCTCTCCCCCGAGCCCAGAATGCTGAGAGGCAGCACTGCCGTGGATTTGAGCCAGGTGAGCTCTAGTCTAAACTCCTAGTATCCCCCTTTATGACCCCCATAATACTCCCCTATATAACCCCCCTTTCAGGAGTTTAGACTATAGCTCAGGTGGACATTTCTCAAAATGATCCCATCAGAATCCCTCATGGGGACCCCCAACTTCCCTGATGTCCCCGTACATTCCTTGGCGTCTTCAGGGGCCTCCTAACTCCCAGGTAACACCCGCTAGAGTGCAGAGGTGAGTCATCTGCGCCTCATGTGATCCCAACACGAAACGAGACGCAGTGATGCGCAAATTACTACAGGCTTTCAGGCTGGCATCTTTTAGCAGATATGCTGGGACTCCTTTGCCATGCAACACCTTGCTCCCAGATTTCCAGGTGCCACCAGCCCTTCAAAAAGGATCTCCAGATCTCCAACCCACTTTGGCCGGGTGTGCGGGAGTGCACCACAATTGAGGTCAAAATGGGGGTTTCCGAAAATTAGGGTTACTATTTTGGGGGGTCCCCATAATAAGGACTATAATATTTTGGGATCTATATTGGGCCCCCCCATTTATGGAAACTAGCAAATCTTGAGAAGTGCACACTTCTGCGCCCCATAGCTACGACTCTCCAGAGCTCCTAGTGGCTGACATGGCCTATGCCTGTAGCCTAAATCAACAACTTACAACAGCTGCGAAGTCAGGTTGCAAGGTGGTGTCCATGCCACCAGGAGTTCAAACTTTGCAGGCAGGTTAAACTGCTTTGTCTGCGGTTCGCTCATGTTGGGGGAGCCTAAATCAAGATTTGATGGGTGGCTGCTGATGCTCCTTGCAGGCATTCGATTTCATACCGTAAACGAGACAGCCGGGAGGATCTGGAAAAGAGTTCCAAATCTTGTAATTAGCCTCTTCAACTGTGCCAACTTGGGGCGGGAGTGTAGTGTCAACTTTGTGCCCTCTGTTCCCATAATATGGCCCCCCTGTTGGGGGGAGCCGATTCCGCTCAGTCACAAATCTAGGCGGCGGCTGCTGCTGCTGCTGCTGCTGCTGCTGCTTTAGTTAGTCGAAAGTCAGCTCTTTTTAAACGGATCCCTCAAACTCCATATAGGGCCATGTTAGGAGTGCTGGTGATTAGCGGGGAAGCGGGGACAGGATCTCCCATGGTAGTTATTGGATCATGCTACCACAATAGGGTTAGGGCTTAGGGTTTTCCAGCCCGCCAACTCTAGAGGTCGTTAATCGGTGTGTTTGAGTTGAGAAGCCCCGACGTGGCAGTTCAAACCCTGAAGATGACTTGAAAAAAGCTTGACATGGTATATTGTGGGGTACCCATTGGGGTAAAATTTGTGTTTTTTTGGGGTAAGATTATGGTATTAGTGAGCAAATATTGGGCGCACATCAAGACATCCCCGAAAACTGGACGCCTTGGTGAGATGAGTGCAATCTTTAGACATAGGGATGTTGCTCTAATCCCTCCCAGGAGGGGTCAAGGATGAACTTGTTGGGGATCCCCCCACCCTGTAATAGTGGTATAATATGAATATAAGAGGACCCTCATATAATCTCTATTATCCCCTATAGTCACTATTACTGGGTGGGGGGTCCACCTAAGGGATCAGTTATGATTTTTGGGGTTTCAGGATTCAGGCCCTGTGGTTAAGGGTAGGGTGTAGAGAATCGAGGCATGATCAAAATTCGCGTGTGCATTGGCTGCTGCGGCCGCTGCGGACAGCTCAAGCCTTCAGGCGACCACGATCTATTCCAGGCCTTACCTTCCTTCGGGATGTCACGTTCTATCTTCATGTTCGTTGCGCTGGCTGCTACGGTGGCAGCTGCAAGCGATGTTGCCACTGGCGCTGAGGGCGCAGAGGACTACTGGGCAGGAGCCGTTTGGCAGGACCTTCAGCTGATCTTCTCCTTCGTCCTGGGCATTCTCTTCGTGCGCTCTGCTGAAACTATCTTGGACGAGTCCGGGGCCAGTGGAAGAAATCAAGGACTCACGAAGCTCGAGCTCTACCCCCTGCTGTCTTAGACTCCGAATTTCGCAAAGGCCCAAAGGTGGCAACATTACGCCAGAAGAAGCCTTCAAGGATAGCAGTGCGGAATAGCTCAAAATGCGGAATCCCGTTTCGCTCAGATGTTGACTGTTCCGCTGTGTCAGGCCGCGTCTCCCCGCTAGGCAACAGGCTGTGGATGAGTGCACCCCTCAAGGACCTTGTTCTGTATGCTTCATGGGTCTGACTTGTCAAGGGTTTCTCCAGTGTCTAGCCAGGCGGGAAATATGTCAACAAACGGATGCCGCTCTGGTGACATGTTTGGTTCTGTTTTAACCGGAAATCCACGCATTTGATGGAGCCAGTTTCTTGTTCTGCGCAGTTGCAAGAAAGCAGGGAAATGTTTCAGCTGATATTTCTTCGCATGGCACCTGAGCTTGTGCTATGAGAAGTCCGCCGCCGTTGCTGCGTACAGCTCAAGCCTTCAGGCGACCACGATCTATTCCAGGCCTTACTTCCTTCGGGATGTCACGTTCTATCTTCATGTTCGTTGCGCTGGCTGCTACGGTGGCAGCTGCAAGCGATGTTGCCACTGGCGCTGAGGGCGCAGAGGACTATTGTGCAGGAGCCGTTTGGCAGGACCTTC
>CAJNIZ010008135.1:0-15098 GCA_905231905.1 Symbiodinium pilosum
GGGTGGAAAAAATATGGGGCCCGAATATTAAAGGAGTACTTCTATCTCCGGAGTGCTCCACGGCTCCACGGGGAGGGATGCCTGAGGGTTCCGGGTCCTGTAAGGGGGTTCCGGTTGAGGTTTTAGGGTGGAGGGTCTTGGCCTTTATCTCGATTAATGAATCACACTCCAATGAATTCCAATGATATGTATTTTTTCGATGGGGTCAGGTGGGGTGGTTGAGGTTTCGAGGTGGATGTTTCAGGCCTGAGTGAGGGATGGAGTGAGATGGTGTACCCATAAGTCACGCGTGACAGTGACGAATTGCTGGCAGATTCAGGTGCCCCATCTCGCATGACCCACCGAGGTGAAATGGCAGGCCATGTGCAGCGCGCGGCTGCTTCAAGGTCAAGAGTAGGACGAGGCGGCAGATTGGACTAAATCCTGGAAATCCTAAACCCAACACCACTCCTTCTGAGACTTATGGCATCCCTTTTGTGTCTCGGGTTGGGGGTTCTAGGTGTACGGGGGGGTGTTGAGGGGAGAGGGGGGATGTTTTCCGCATGCAAACAAGCAATGGAATTAGATTCAATATTTGTACTGGAAATCACAACGGTGGTGTTTGTAATGATGGTGGGAATAGTTGCTATGGAATCAGAGCAGTCGATTGGGCCGAGTGAACTTGTACCTTCAGGCAATATTGGGCATACTTCCTGAAGTCATACATTCTTCTAGGTTCAGCTGCATGCAAGCGAACATGAGCGCTATTGGAAGCTAGAGGTGAAATCATGTACACAAAAAGGCTGCAACCGTCCTTGTGCATACCCGAGCTGCACCCACGGTGGTTCTTGACTCCATGCTGCCATTCATTTGCGTCCAGCCCAGGAGTCGGCCGTAAGCGCTCCTCCCGAAAGCTTTAATCCCCCTGTACAGGTTCCTCTTGCTTCTCTGCCTGTGCCTGATTCTAGCACACTCCCGCACGCAGCTGAAGCTCTTGCTCAGGAGCTTTTGTGTAAACCCAGGCTTGAGCCCGGTGACCTTCTTGAGCTCTTTGAGCTTTTGCCTGGGGAGTCTTTCTCTAGGGGTAAATCCTCGCCCACCTCCAAATCTTTCTCGTCAGGTGCTTTTATACACGGTGGTGTCTGCGGGTTGCGCAGCTCCACCAGACTCTATTCTTCATGTGCCAAGGTTTTCGCGACCTATGTAAAGCAGGTCGCCCCAGCGCATCATTTCACTTCCATCACGCTTTGTCGCAACTGCAAGGCCGAATTGCATTGTGATTCTCACAACTGTCCCTCTCACCCTAACTGCGTGATCGCCTTGTCCCCTTTCTCGCATGGTGAGATCTGGCTTGAGGACCCTAAAGGTTCTGTCGCAATCGCTGATGGCCCCAAACAACTTGTGGGCCGCCTGCTGCCTTTGCCTTTGGGTCATCCAACATTTCTGGATGCACGGCATTGCAAACATCAAACTCAGCCCTGGAAGGGTGTTCGTTGTGTGCTCATTGCCTTTAGTGTTCGGGATTCGCAGAAGCTTTCCCAGGAAGACCAACGTTTCCTGGAATCATGCCTCCCTTATGGTGGAGGGTGTCTAGAACTTATGGGCAGGCAAACCCTCGAAGTGGGTGCAAGTACAGAGGCGCTTGTACTCAGACAGCAGGGACGAGTCCGAGAGGTTTGGCGCGGGCAGGCGAGAGCCTTGGAGACTGCTGCCTCAGTGGGAGGCGCACTGGGCAAGCCACACAGTGGCATGATGCAGCCCACGAAGCGACAGCACAGAAGCAGAGGGTATTCAGCCTCGGAGGCTGTGGAGAACTGCCATCCTGAAGCTGAAAAGGACACAGACCAGGGAGCATGAACATGATCCCGGGAGCAGGCAACGTCGAGGGGTTTGGTCTGCGGATGTGAGGAGCCCTGTGCGTTTATCGCGGAGACCACCGTGCATACAGCTGGAGAAGATAACCATGTGTAGCTTATCGAACCACAGCAGGAAAGCTTGGCATTTGTAGCGGAGCACGAAGACTCGTAAGAGGCGCCAAGTATGAGCCCTAGCCGGATTTTCAAGGCTAAAGGGGACGGAATCCTGCCAGCACCTATGCATGACTTTGACTGCGAACTCGGCAAGCACATTGGCATTCTGCACCTTTGCCAAGGAGACTCCACGGAGGTGTGGCAAACCTAGAGGAAAAGCAACACTGCGCAAGGGTTGTGGTGTCGGGGCCCCAGCGGCCCGAAGATGCGCTGCGATGGGTTTTTCACGGGCCAGGGAGCTGGTCCCGCAAGGCAACCCTATGTGAACAAAAGCCGGAGGCGCAGAATCCCAACGGGACATCAAGCATTGCTGGGCCGCTTGGCTGGACAAGTCAAGCAGGCAGAGAGGCACGCACGGGACGTGCTTGTTGTGGGAGTGATCGATGGCCACAACGCCAAAGCCTGCCTGACGTGCTGCCAGGGAGAGCTTTGCGCTGCCAGCAAACAGCTCATAGAACAGCGGCTGCGCTGAGGCTTGAGATTGGGGTTTAGGGGCAGAGGTACCTAAACCACAGGAAGAACCCGAGGGGGAAAGGGAACCTAGACCCTTAGGGGAAGGCGTGTCACGGCCTGGCAAGGAAAAGAAATCTCGGGGAGGCTGCCTCCTTCAGGGTAGGGGTTTTTAGGACTCCTGAGGAATTCCTTCAGGCTGCGCTTGAGGTTAAACACCCAAAAGCCGCTACTGCGATAGATGACGAGCTTGCCGAGATCATTATCAACAACCTGACAAAAGGCCCGTCCGAGGTGGCCAAACTCAGGCTACAATCCATCAATATGATTTCAACGCTCAAGTCTGAACTCGCGGCAAAGGAGGCTAGGTTTGAGCTGACACTCCCTCCCCACGCTCAACGCGTCTTGGAGGGCAAGTCTTTACTCTTGTGGAGAACGCTCCTTGACAAGACAAGTTTCCCTGACAAAGGCGTTTGGGATCTCATGCTGGGGACAGACCTGACAGGCCTTCCAACCAAGAGCCCCCTGTATGGGGAAAAGCTGAAGCATGCGCATACCTCCCATGAAGAGCTTGTCATGGCTGCGAAGTGGAGGAATCAGGTCCTCATGTCTAAGCCTCAGCACAGCGCGGACCCTGTATTCCGGCAAGCTCTTTGGGATGAAGCCCTGAAGGAGAGGGATAGGGGCTTCATACAAGGCCCATTCGACTCTTTATCGGCTGCAGCGGCATCCTTGGGTTTTGGGGAGCACGAGGTCTGCATCACCAGACGCTTTGTGATCATGCAAGGTGTGAGCCAAGAGACCGGGTTGCCCAAGCCCAGGGTTATTGACGATGCAAAAGAGAGTGCAATAAACATGGCCTACACATCCTGTGAAATGTTGGCCTTGCACGACCTCGATTACCTGAGTGATGTCTGTTCCTTCATAGCGTCCATCCTCTCCCAGGGGACGGAGTTTCAGCACACGTGGGAAGACGGGTCCACCACCACGCATAAGCTCCATCCTTCATTTGTAAGCCGCCCATCATGGAAGGGCCGCTGCTTGGACCTCACCAAAGCTTACAAACAGGTCCCCATATCGAGGCTATCCTTGCAGCTTGGGATCCTCCTTGTCCATAATGCTGCGACCGGCTTGCCCGCTTTCTTCACTTCAGCCAGCATGCCTTTCGGTTGTGCATCTTCGGTTTACTCCTTCAATAGGATAAGTAGATCCCTCCTTCACCTTAAGCGCCATCTCCTGAGCCTTGCGTGTGGGTCATATTTTGATGACTTTCCATACCTGGAGTCCGAGCTTCTAACTGGGGTTGCGTCCAAATCGGCTGAAGCCTTGTTGACCTCTCTGGGTTGGTTATATGCTAACGATGCCGAGAAAAGGAAGGATTTCGCGACTTCATTCAGCCTGCTTGGAGTCCAGCTTGACCTAACCTCCCTGCACCTGGGGAGTTTCTCCCTCTCGAACAAGCCAAGCCGCAAAGTCCGTCTCGAAGAGCAGCTTCAGGGGATGGTGGCTGGCCAAGGGAATGCGAGACATATCGCAAAATCAGTGCATGGAGTGCTGAACTTCATGAATGGTGCTTCGCTTGGGCATAGACTCAAGCTTCCGTGCCGGGCTTTTGCCAACCTCAGCAGCTTGCACGAGGATCCCAGCCTTGCAGTGCTTGAGCAGCTTAGGGAGTTCACGCTGGCCTCCCTAGAAGATCTTCGCCCCAAGGTGTTAGGGCCCATGAGGGTCAAGACCCCCGTCTTGATCTTCACGGATGGAGCCTACGAGGATGGTCGTGCGACCTGGGGTGCTGTCATCATAGATGCACATACCCAAACTGCTGTCGTTCACCATGGGCATGTCCCCCAGGCCCTCCTAGACTCTTGGAAGAGTTTAGGAAAGGAACAGGTGATCTGTCAGGTGGTATCTTATGCAGCGGTAATTGTGCGCCATGCATACGTTGACTTGATGCACAACCGATACTGCCTGCTATTCATCGACAACGACGCCTCCCGATGGTCGCTTATAAAGGCTACTTCCTCATCCGGTTCTATGTTAGCTCTGGCCCAGGCCTTCTACTTGCCAGAGGCTGACAAGCCTTCCTGCACGTGGATCGAGCGCATCCCAAGCGCCAGCAACATAGCTGACTGGCCCTCCAGGGGGGAGCCAGAGCGGGCAGCTAGAGCCATTGGAGGATCATCCTTAGGTGATCTTCAGCCCAAGGATTCTTTGGTTGCTTTCCTCAAGCACCCTAAGGGGATTCCGCATGAGCTTCTCCAATCCGCTTCTTGACTTAAAAAAAGGGGCATCCCGGGGCAGAAGCAGACTTGATGCGCCCCCGATCAAAACAAAGTGTGAACTTCGTGCAGTTTCATGTGCTCATGTGAACCGGAAGAATGGGCATACTTCCTGAAGTCATACATTCTTCTAGGTTCAGCTGCATGCAAGCGAACATGAGCGCTATTGGAAGCTAGAGGCGAAATCATGTACACGTAGCATTTCGCCTCGAGCACCATCCAAGATTTTCCCGCCGGGCCCCATAGGAGGGGGTTAAAAAAATATGTTCAGGGGTTAAAAAAATATGTTGCCCTTTAATATTACCCTTTGTTTCGGCCAGAAACCAGGTTTAACATTTGGGGGGGGCGTTTAATATTGGGGGAAAAGCTTACGCAAAAGGGCACCTCTCCGGGTCAAAAAACGTGTCTTCAAGGCCTATGTTTGTTCAGCAATGTTTCATGACTCTTCGCAACCCTAAACACCCGAGTGCTTCCACTCGCTGCTTGCATCACGCCTTTGCCCCAAGCCTCTCCTGAACATGAAGCCAGGAGGCCGCAACCAGGGCAATTTCGGCCTTGCGACGACGGAGCCAAACTGAAATTTGCAGTGCGTAAGGTTAAAATGCAGGGCGGGGGCTGCGAATTCAGGATTGGACTTGTTTGTTTTTCATGTTTGACTCTAATATGGTATCGCGCCAAACCTCTGTTGTTCCTGTCTTCAGTGAAACTCTAATCCCAACAGAGAACTCCCGTAATAGTGATCAGGAAATCCAATAACTGTAAGAAAGTCAACAAAATCTGCAACCTCTGTCGCGTCGTGCTGCTGCAGATCCTCGCGGCCGCTCATCCTGCCAAATTGGATGAGTGCTCCTGCCTGCTTGCAGATACATAGATAGACAAATCTACAGCTGACGCAACCTCTTTGCTGATAGAATCAGGTCGATCCCCCCGCCCCGCGCACATCCTCGATTCCCCTGATGCAAACACGAGGCAACATCTCGTCGAGCTCGTTCAGCTCCAGGCAGGAGTACATGTGAATGTACTTGTGCAGCCTGCCTGGCTGTGTTGATACAAATAGGAAGCTATCATTTGCTGGACACTGTTTCCTTTTTTCTTTCGTGACAATACCTCTATATAGCTTGGGAGCGGGATGGCGCTTTTGGCTCCTCAGCCAAAGGCATTGGTGCGGATCTGGGGTTTATGAATGAGTGCTTAAGGATTTAAAAAAATTTTGGGGCTCAATCTTGGCTTCGGTCAATCTGAAGGTGAGATTATCTACGCTCCTAGTATCAAGGGCCCACCATTCCTGCCAAAGCCCCACGCCCAAAATCCAACAATAAACTTTTAGAGCCCTTACGCCTTATACGATTTTACCTGTCAGCTCAAGCCCCGCCTGAAACCGCAGACTGGCTGTGGTCCTGCGGCCTCATTTCCAGAGGCAGCTGACGCTGGAGTGTGTAAGGCTTGCTTGAAGGAGGGGAGACCTCAAGACCAGGTTGTTGGACTTTGAAAGCTTGCAGCATGCTTCTAGGTCCAGGGGTCGCGACCGCGAAGACATGTCTACCGACTAACAATAGCAACACTTTGATCATCCTTTCCTAAAGACAGAATTATGGAAGCAAAGCGAATGAAGCCAATGATATCCTCCTGAAGTTGGACAAGCCTAAGAAACGTAGCCGTCTCAAGCTCAAAGCCCTCCCATTTCAACTGGGCCGTTTGCGGCCGTGGTGCAACGCTGCTGTGCGACAGCCTGAGCCAACTGCATGATTTGAGGCTGCATGATCAAGTCGCCAACCCCTTCTAAATACAAACTTTGCGCCTTGCAGAATGAAACATCAGGCCAAGTTGCAAAAGGCGAGCGGTGCTTCGCAGATCCCGCGCCTTGCTCCTCGGCCCAATGAACACAGTACATTTTTCAATTCCGTACAATTCTGGGGTTTGGGATTTGGGGTTTGGGAGTTTAACGCATTGGGCTGTCACTGGGATGCTGACAGGGCAGTTGGGCTGCCTTTAGGGTTTATGCTTCTTTTTTTTAACACCCCTTCACGCCTTTTCTGCGCAAGCATTGGCTAGGGGAAGACACTTCGCCACTGAAGCTTTCAAGCCCCTAGCAGCTGCTCCCACTCCACAACGAAACATCAACATACAACGGAAAACCAAAACAACATTGCTTACTCTCTGTAGAGCTTGCGGAGCGCATGGCCACCCTCCACGATGTCACAAAGCCCCACTGCCACGCTGAAGTCAATGCTTCCATCACAGAGAATTTCAGCATCATCATTCACAATCTCCAGCGATATTTGCGCATTACGTTCCTGTTCCTCCACCATGTCCGTCCCCACTCCATTTCCATCTTCGGCTTCAGCAGCATCTTCATTTACCCATGGGTTTATGGCTACTGCTGCGGGTTCTGAATAAGATTTCAGCCCAGAAGCACGACCAAATCAATTAAGCTAAACAACCATGTGAAGGGCATTGGATCCCATCCATCTCTGGCTTGCGTTTAATCTGGGATAACTAGGTGAAGCTCATTAATTCCAACCCATCGACTGCCCGACGCCCTCAAACCCCTCCCCTTCAGCTGACACATCTGGAAGCATATTACGTCATATCAGGCAGATGTCTCAAACGATTGTGCCGCAGGAGTTGTGGCATCTGCCTCCTGCCCCACACGCGCGGCAACGAGCACCCTGGTGCGGGGTGGGGGCGTGGTGTTGGCCCACCGCTGAACAATGTCCTCTTCTTGCAACATTGCTTGAGCACGCACGCGTGTAGTCTGCTCAAGCTGCATGAGCCGCAGGACGGCGAACACCCTCCGCCGGGCGAACTCCTACCGCGAACCGCTGGTTGACAACCGGTTTCACGGTTGTGGTTAACATGTAGGCAGGATTACCAACCTAGAAGGCCACTAGTCACGGGCGTGGACTCCATGTGGTTCCAGCCATTGTTGATGACCCCGTCCACATGCTCAAACTGTTGCAAGATATCATGCCTCAGTTTTCGCTTGTTTCCAAGTTTCGCAATGACAGCATGTGGTCCTTCGATGTCCATCGTGGAACGGCTCTGAACGTTCTTCTAGGGGTTAAGAAACAGTTTTTTGTTGAAGATAAAAAAATTGCGGATCAACAAAAATGCCTAAAGATGAAAAACAAATTTTATTGTCGTAAACTGCGGGCTTTTCCTCGGTTTTGGATTGCTGCCGGCTTTTCGGGTCAAATTTTTTTGGGTGTGAACACTTCTCAGATGCTGAACAAAGCGTCAACAGTCACCGGGATGGCGAGGGTCGGGGTCGCAATACTCGTAACTGTCGACGCTTTTCGACCCTCGGATCCTTTCTGATCCTTTTTGCAACCTGAAAAATATTAACAATCAGCATGGGGGGCGGGGTCACGATCCTCGTAATTGTCGTCGTTTCTAGATCGTCGGATCCTTTTGGGTGGGGAATTGTGTCAGCAGTCACAGGGAAGGTGGGGGTCGGGGTCACGATCCTCGTCACTGCCGATCCTTTTGGAGCTTGAAAAGTGTCAACAATCACAGGGATGGCGGATGATGGCGGGGGGCGGGGCTGCAATCCTAGTAACTGTCCTCTCTTTTCGACATTTGGTAGCAAACAGGGTTCGGGGTTTAGGGTTGAGTGAGAACCGCCTGGCAAGAAAGAGAACCAGATGCAAAAAAGGGTTGAGTGAGAAACGCAATTTAAACAACCTCGTCATATGCGGTAACCTGTGTAAGGCAAAACAGAGGGATTGTACATGGGGGGAATAACCCACTTATACATAGGAGTATTTACAAACTACCATGAACCCTACACCCCCAGTCCTGAACCCCAAACCCTGTACACCCTTAGGAAGGGTTTTTTACAGGGGCCAAGCGATAAATAAGACGGTGGCCACGTGATAAATAATTGCTTTTTTTTTTGTAAGTGCAACGTTCCATAGTCCTTGAGGCGATGGGTTTGCATGCACAACTTCTCCCAACATGTACGTACATATATAATGAACCCTCGGTTTCGATTTCATTTTCCATTTTCATGTTGCTTCTAGGCTCCCTTGGCCTACGGTTGGATGTGCCCGATAATGAGGTACCTGGGAACTTGGCACTAGCAAAAGCAGCCTCCCTTCATAAACTACTTTCACACCTGCCCGGCAAGGGCCATAAAAGCTGTGATGTTCACGATCGCCATGGTTCCTGATCAACACAATGCTGGCTCCAAGCACAACATTTTCGGGTACATGTAGGGCCCCCAAGGGCAGCCTCCATGAGAAATACAAATCAGTTTCCTTTGTTTCGTGCTTCGTTCCTTTCTTGCTTCCTTGCTTCCGCGTGTTTTTCTTTCGTTCCATCTCTGAATCCTTCCTTTCTTCGTTCGTTCCTTCCTTCCTTGTTTCCTTCATTCTTCATTCCTTCCTTCCCTCCTTCCTTCCAGCCCAACCTGGATGTCCTCACCAAACTTGATATCACATTCCGCCGTTTGCTGCGATCCGTTGTCGGTCCCCTTGGTGATGTGGATTGGACGCAACAATGGTGTGATTTTGTACATGTTCGGAACCAATTGGTTCGGGAACAACGCATTTTTTGTAATGTCCACACGTGGTCCAGGATATGTCTGAAAAACGTTTGCGTAACTGGTCGTGACGAAATCATTAAATCCAAGGCTGCCCTTCGCGCATGTGTCGACTCACCCAGCGGGTTGCAAATTTCAAGCACAACTGTTTGTAGAAGTACATCCAACACATTAACGCAGGTGCGATCAACAATTCGTTCATTGCACACATGCACCAAACCGGGCACCCATAAATTGTTGTCCCTTGCCAGCACAATGTCTATTTCAGGTACGGTTTGAACTACTTCGCCAACGGACGCGCAAGCGTTCCCAGAATGCGACACGCTCAGCTTCTTGGATCTTCTTGGCGCCCCACATGCAGTGGACAAAAGGATGCGGGTGCGGTAGATGCACACCCTTTGGCATTGTGAAGCGTGATGGTTGGAATGGGCATGCACGTTACTGACTGCCTGGAATAACAATTCACGTCCTTTCCTTTAAAAGTTTGCGGGCCCATTACGACCGGAGGGCTGCTCATCCGGCAAACACACGTCACAAGTGCCGCCTCTTGTGGCCCCACGCAATAATGCACACGGTGTTTTGGCGCCTTTCCCTCCACCTCCTCCACCTCCAGGGGTCACTCGTCGTGTCGTGCCGCCACCACCACCTGCCCCACCTCGTGTGCAAAATCCCCCGTCGCCTCCCCAACCTGCGCAATGGCAGCAAGGTGATTGGGAACAATTACATTGGTTGCTGGAACAATGCGTCGTGGTGAGACACAGCTCACTGGGCGTTTGCTGCCGCCTCCGGTGTAGCTCGCCTCGCGTTCATGCGGAGCCACCTGTGTATTGCGATGCCAGTTTTGCATCATCACCCACCCGGGCTCACACATGGCAACGTGTTTCAACTTCACACGCACCAGGCCCTTGGCGTGTGCTCGCGCGGCGGCCGGTGCCGGGAAACGTCCGCGGCGCTCGGAGGTAGAAAGGTCCCATTCAGCCAATTTATCCGAAAATTTCGCGGTTTTGCACAATTTGTGTGTTTGCAAAATTGCGAAAAAGGCATTTTTCCTGCACAAAAGCCTGGCAAGCGCGAGCTCAATGTTTGGAGGACGCTATTGACCACGGCGAACGTACTCATGGTTCTGGGCCAACCGGATTGTTTACGGCGGGTGCGTGTCGCAGCACGGAATCCGCACAAACAGCATAGCATGTTCACCCATCAAGCGGCACAGTCGAACATCTTCACATCTTGTTGGATGATGAAAGGTGCACCGACCTTATGTTTCACGCCGCAAAGCTCGCTTGTGACAGGCGAAATCCCTCCCGAAGTGGTGGCGGTGTTGCGCATCGGCCGCATGGTCGGCTTCGGCCAACTGGCGGCGTGCACGCACTACTGGTCATGGGCAACGTTTTCAGGCGGCCGGTTTCGCGCACGTGTGCCCGGCAAACTCCTGCTGCAATACAGTCGGTTTGCGCGCCATTCCAGTACGCGTTGTCGACGCGGGCGGGCTCGGAAGCCCTGGCCCGCGAGCTGCGTCTGGCAATGGAGTTCCCTGAGGCCTTGAAGACGAGATGGACCTAAAAGCGCCCCTCATTGGCCCCATCGACCTGAGACGAAGCTGAAAACAGGTTCATAGCCCGTTTGAGGCTCATGTGGATCAAACGAACCTTAAATCTGGTCGGTTTTTTCTCACATCAAACAACGCCCCGGGCATTGTCCAAGCACGTTCTACAACACAAAATGTTTGGCCACCGTAGGCGTTGTCCCTTTTGGTGAATCTTTTTTTGGTGGCTACGTTGCCGGTTGGGGCGCGGCAATGAAGTCAGTGTCAATGTTTGGCATTTCCGTGTGTCGTCAGGCGTCGTGCTTGTTGCAATTGTTTTTCCGCGATTGTTGTGTGGTTGTTGCTGTTGTTGTTGCTGCTGGTGCAACTAACGAAATTGACGCAGGATTGTCCCTCAGTTGGTGCTCGATGCGTATGTGCGTAGACCAAACGCAATCCACCCCCCGTTGCTGCCAAAACAGAAATGCGCGTTGCCTTGAGCTATGAATTTGGTTGCAACTTTACTGACATACATATTTGATGGGTCGCTTTCATTGTGCGGAGTATTTTGTGATTGTTTTTCATTTGATTTGCTACGCTGGCTTGGTGCGCCTTCCCGAACCTTCCTTCCCGAACCTTTGGAAATAAGATGGTTTTCTCGTGCCGAGATTGCTCATCATTTTTTGTTTGCTGTGAACATGTGTGCATGTACTTTGCGATTTTCATGCGCCACGTGACTTGACATGTTGTGCGTGGCAGTTTTGTGGTTCGGGCGCGAGTCGTGAAATTTTGTCCCGCCCTCCCTCCCTTGGTTGGGTTGCACACTCGTGCCGACTGCGGCGTGAGATGCTGCTTTCACCGGGGATTACCCCTCAGTCTGTGTGCCCAATGCGTATGCGCGTAGACCAAGCGCAATCCACTCCCCATTGCTGCCAAAACAGAAATGCGCGTTGCCTTGAGCTATGAATTTGGTTGCAACTTTACTGATATATATATTTGATGGATCCGCTTTCATTGTGCGGAGTATTTTGTGAAGTTGTTTCTATTTGATTTGCTACGCTGGCTTGGTGTGCCTTCCCGAACCTTTGGAAATAAGATGGCTTTCTCGTGCCGAGATTGCTCATCATTTTTTGTTTGCTGTGAACATGTGTGCATGTACTTTGCGATTTTCATGCGCCATGTGACTTGACATGTTGTGTGTGGCAGTTTTGTGGTTCGGGCGCGAGTCGTGAAATTTTGTCCCGCCCTCCCTCCCTTGGTTGGGTTGCACACTCGTGCCGACTGCGGCGTGAGATGTTGCTTTCACCGGGGATTGCCCCTCAGTTTGTGCGCTCAATGCGTATGCGCGTAGACCAGACGCAATCCACTCCCCATTGCTGCCAAAACAGAAATGCGCGTCCACTTTCTCAACATGATTTCCTCTTTATCTATTCGTCATTTTCATAATTTTCCACATGTTTTGCTATTTTCATATGTTTCACACCTTTTCGTTATTTTCATTTCAGGATATTTCATGATTTGTCATGACTTTTCATGATTTTTCATGACTTTTCATGACCTTTATGACGTTTCACCCTTCGTCATGTGTCACCATTTATCATCATTCATCATTATTTTCATGAATTTCCTCATCATTTTACCAAGTTTCTTCATTCGTCATTTCCATCATTTCTCATTATTTTTCATGTTCATACTTGTCATATTTAATTGTTGTCATGATACTTCATGATTTATCACTATTTACATCATTTTTCCATGTTTGCATTGTTTTTCATGATTTTTCCATTTATCATGTTTCACAATTTTCCAATACTTATCATTATTTCCATGCTCTTCTCATCACTTTCATCGCGGTTCGTATTTATCATCTTTTTTTTCATCATTTCTCAGTACTTTTCATGTTACATACATTGTCATTTTCCGTGAGATTTGTTAACTTTCCATTGTTTGCATGAGTTTTTCATTTTTCATGATTTTTCATCATGTGCTGATTTTTCCATGTTTCATATTAATTTACATGTTTTCCATTATTTTCCATTCACCACTACTACTCCTACCATGGTTGCTGCTATTACTATTACTACTACTACCCATCGTGTTGTTAGTTGAAGGTAAATTATTCTGAAGATTGGGGATGTCTGGTCTTAAGTGCACAAGCACGAAAAACCGTTGTTTTACAGTGTTTCTGCGCATTTTATCATCTGCACTGAATCTGTACATCTGTCTCGTGATCCACTACGGGCTGGGGGCCATAACTTTGGGCTTGTTGATAAATTGTTCTTTTGTCGAGCGCTTTGTCTTTTAGGCAAAGCTCTAACAACAAAAGTGAAAGCATTCCAGGTCCTAAGTGCACAGGCACGAAACTCTAAAATTCACGATGTTTTTGCGCGTTTGTCATTTGTACCTCGGTTTCGTGAGCCATCACCGCTTGGGCGCCATAATTTAAAAGCATTTTTGCACAGGGTATGTTTTCAGGCGTTTTTTGTTTGTAGGAAAAGCCTTTAAAACAACATTGGGAGTAATGATTGGTTGTGAGTATGGCACATCAAGCTCCGAAGTTTACTGGTCACTGCAGATTCCTGTCCCCACATAATCATATCCTTATTTCAAAACTGCTTGCCACAAAATTCAATGAGACTTAATCTCATAATCACGTTGCATAGTTTGAGCTTCTCTCTTCAATATGGAAGAGCTCAAGCAAATATGAGTACATATTCACAATGAATATCTTAAAGACTTAATGAGCACGCGAGGCGTTCCTTTTTGCAAATGGGGCGTGCCTTGATCGACTCACTGCTGCAACCCCCATCCATTAAGGAGAGAGTCAAGGCTTGATCGCGCACGCACAAGGCCACTAAAGAGAGGTGCTGCAAAGTCCAGGCGGGATGATGTACCCACACGAGCATACCACGATTTGAGTTGCAAGGCAGACTCAAGGCATATGATGGAGGGATTCAAGTGTTAGCAGGCTCAATCTGCGCAAAGCATCGGACGCAACTATGTCGCGCACCATCGGTGTCAAGATAGCAAATGAGTTGCGCCCCATTCAAAAAGCTTCTCCAAAGCTCGAGGGATATTAGAATAGGCGCGATCTCCAATTCATATATCGGATTCTTTGACTGCTTAAGAAGCTCCTTCATTACACGCACGTCGACCGATTCTCCACAGAACCCGGCCACGCACCTGTTGGGCTCAAACAAGACGTCACAGTGGAGTTGGCACCCCTGCAAGCTGCAGCAAGGGTCCTGATGGCACAACAAGGAATTCTGCCAAATGAGTAGCCCTCAAAGAAGACCATTCTCCCCCGCAAACGTTCGAAGACACGAGGCTCAAGGCTCAAGCCTTCCCGCAGACATGACGCCTTGAAGGAACTCAGCTAGCTCCTCGCGCCTGGAAGAGGTATGACCAATGTGCACCTTCCGGCTAGAGCTTTGCCATAAGTCAACCTGCAGGCCAAGCATGGTGAACACTTGAGACTAAGGCTAAGGCGGAGCCTTTTTCCCGTCACGATGAAAATGACGCCAAGAAGGTCGAACAAAATTTCAATAGCCCACCTTGCGCTATTGGCTAGAACAGACCGCGTGATGTTGGAAAAGTCGTCGAAGAAGGAGGACCAAACTAGCGTCAAAAGAACCAATCCCATCCTCCAAACAGCCATCGCAACCCTAAGGAAAGCGCTAACAGAAGGTTCGTTACTTTGTAAGCCACACACAAACCACACGCTACGCACTAGCTGAAGCAGCAAGCCCTAAGAAGCCCTGAGCTACGCACTACACTTTTGACTTTGCCGGTGAAGCAGCTCAAAGTAGGTTGAAGCTAAGCCAAAAGCAACGCAAGCTAACCCGATGCGCCTACTCAAGCATAACTACGACCAGCTTACAAGCAAAAGCCACAAAGAGTAGAACCAAAACATGATAAGGTTGTAGGTGCATCGAGTTAGCGAGTGAAAGCGAAGTGCACTGGTACGCAAGAAGCTGCAAGCTACGGCCCTATGGATCTGTGCATCTTCCATCCTCAAAAGCACAAAGGCCAAAGCTAAGATAGAAGGCCGCAAAAGTTTGAGGAGAAAAAGATGCAGCACGCGCGCTATCCAAGCTACACTATGGACCACATCCACTCCACTTTGAAGGTAAGAAAGGCCAAAGCGCCCAAAGCTAAAGTCTGAAAGACCCAAGTCTAAGGGAGCGGAGGGTGGGTGAAAAGTTCTAAGCAAGCTCAAATGTTTTGTGTGTGGCTTGAACCAGAAAGGGGTATGTGACATGGTTCCAAAGTACAAACTTTCTTTCAGACGC